>JAIUZE010026001.1:0-10541 GCA_022085475.1 Heliosperma pusillum | reverse complement strand
ATGTGAGCTATGATGAAATACTGGGAAGTTAATGATGATTGGTTTGACTTGAGGTTGTACTTTGTTATTAATGAACTCGTGGGCTATATGATGTTGATAATGACGTTTTGTTCGGTGTTCTACCTTGTGGCCGTAGGAGTTGAAAAGAGATTAGTATGGAAAATTTCTTATTGGTTCTTCGGTTTTTGAAACCTTTGGGAATGTGTCAAATTATGGAGTTGAGATAATGTTATTATGCTTAAGTTGCAATTCCGCAATTGGGAATCCGTGTTATATGAAAGGGCGGATGAATTGGGTTGTAATCGATTTGTTAAATCTAGGTGTACCTAACTTTGATGATTGTGGTACGATGGTCCCTTCTAAGAGACCTTTGTTTGGGATGAGTTGCTTTACTATCACCCTAAGGCTGAAAGGAGAAATTTTGTGGAATTAAACCTTAAACCTTTACTCGTGCCATCATCCCTTTTCATTTCCATTCTTGAATGATTTTGTCAAGATTGATCTTTAAGAAATCGCATGCTCGTATCTTATTTCTTACTCGGATATATTCATACCTCTACTATCTGCTTTGTCTCTTTCTTGACCTCGTTATTTTCAGCGCTCCTCTCTTGTAATCTCGTGCCTTATTTATTCTCGTGTTCTCCTTGAGATTCCGTATCGTCTTCTATCTCGTTGCTCCTTCATCTTTTCTCTAGTGGTTTGGATATTCCGTTTGTAGGGCTTAGAGAATAAGCGTGATGTAATTTGGGATTCTTTAGCTAGAGTATGTGTCCTTGGATTGAGCAAAGTTCATGTTGTATTTCATCATGGGAAATAGGACCTAAACTTTAGGATGAATCCTAATAGTGATGATGTATCCTCTCTTAGTAGTTTTAGATTTGGAGCTTTGTATTGTAATGCTATTTTGAGAATTGAGTTGATCATGATAATAGTTCGTTGTTGTTGGGTATTTTAGCGGTTGCTTGGTATGTCATTTGGGAATTAGATGTCTTTAGTTGGTGGATCCTAAAAGAGACTTTGCTTTAGCGTAATTAAGTCGGTAACCAAAGTTCGAGGAGTATTGTCGTAAATGAAAATCTATTCATATTGAGTTTTAGATGAATTAGATGATTTGAATGGTTGTCTGATTGCCAAGTGATTGATCATTTGTGGTTTGGAATTAGTAATTCTCTTTTATTCTTAAGGAATCATAGTTTGAGATTGAGAAATGTTCGTTGCAAACTTTGGATAATGAGTGCTCAGTTGTTATGGAATACAAAGTTAGAATGGTGAACCCATTTATCTTGAGGATTAGTAACCACCATAGTTTGCATTTGTGACTATTTATATTTGAGGCTTCGAGAGTAGTAATGATCGAATTAAGGATGATATGGCATATTAAAGAATCCTTATAACCGATAATGGATTGTGGATTTTTCCCTTGTCGTGAGACTTTGGACGAGGCTAGTTGAATCTTAGATAATTATGTTTGTTGCTTTGATTGTGGTTTGACTTTCGAGGATGAGAAAGTTCATTGTAATGAATTTTAGAATAAATTGGATCAGAAGATTTTATGGTAAGGACCCTTCACTGTGTGGTTGTTAGCAGATACGGTTCCCTAAGATGAGATTTCTTTGGTTAGTGGTCTCAGATAGAGTTTGATGAATCTAAGGATTTTATAGTACGTTAAAGGACCTCTCCTGCAGATTACAATCTATGGACCCTAGTCGATGCTAATTAAGTTTGAATGGTTATGTTGATCACTTGAGGTCTCGTGGTTATGAAGGATTTTAGTAGAAATCAAATGATTGAAAATGTTGAGGTGTAACTTGGGTAAATTACTTCCTCTTGAAGATTAGAGTATCAGTAGAGTTAGTACTATCGAGTTCTTGTAGATCTTCGTGCCGATTTCATCGTGATCTTCCTATCCCTAAGAATTCGATTTGTTTTGTTTTTGCGTGTTTTGTATATATTTTGTTATCGCGATTTATGAACTTGATGTTCGAGTCGCTCTATGTACGTGTAATGTGTTCTTATTTTGATTTTTTCTTCGAGAAAACCTTCGAATTTACATATTGTATTTCTAAATTTACTTTTCAAAGAAGTCCAAAGATATATTTTGTACCTTGTTTTTGGAGAAAATAGATTTCTGTTGCTTTTATATTTGGATTTTGCGTTTGGTTGGTTGTTTGGACTTATTATTGGAGACGTCTGGTGACTAGTCCTGCACTTACTAACGCTTGTTTGATTTTCGATTTCACTATTTCGACATTGATTTGATCTGGATAATTAGAGTTCTCGTTCGCGACGGGCACTCTTGAGATCCGTAAGTAAAGTTTCACACTTATGAAAAGTTTCTTTAAACTGTTTTCGAGATGAAACTCGTTTCTTAAGTGTTTCCCTTGTAAAAGTTTTCGTACTAATTTTGAAAACCGATTCTTGTCCTTGACACTTTTGTTTTCTACTCTCAAATTTCGAGGACGAAACTTTTTAAAAGGTGGGGTGATTGTAACACCCGCAAATGTATCCTATTTTTATAGTGAAAATATTTTACGGTTACTTTTCAGTGAAATTTAGTTTTAATCGTAAATTTAATTTTCCGAGTCGAATTTAGTATTTCCGAGTTCGTATTTGGAATTTCCGCGAGATTCCATGTGAATCCCGTCTTAAGGCGACTTTGACTTTTGTTGACTTTTTCCTTATACATCTCATACTACCACTTAACCTATTTCTTCACAACTCAAACACAACACTTACTTCATCACTAAGAAACCATCAAAACCCTTGCCTCCATCTTTGATCCAACTTATAATCATCGTATGTCATTCGTTTCTTGCTCAAATTCACGTAAGTTCGTCTTATTCTTCCCCTCTCATCTTCCTCTATCCGTATTGGTAATAAAATTACCGTCTTTCTCGCTTTTCAATTTATCCGTCTTTCTCAAAGGTGAATTATATTCATCTTTTGTCGTCTTTGTTTAGGTGGAGACTTTCTAGAAATCGATTAAAGACGCATAAGGTAACAGTGAAGGGTTACTCGATATCATTTACGTGTTTTACATGCTTCTATGTTAGAATTCGTATTTAGAATACGATTAGAAAGCTTAGGATTCATGTTATTGATAATGATTGTTGTTAGTTGATGTTTGTTGATGATGATACTTGTTGTTTGTTGAGAATTGATATGAGAAGTGATGATTTATGATAATAGTTGATGATGGTTGAGTTTAGAACAAATTGGAGTTTCACTTGCGTAACAGAGAGTTTCACGGGCGTGAAATACAAGTCACGGTCGTGACTTGTGCAGTTTCACTGCACTGACCCCTTTTTGTAAAATGATCATATCTCCTTCGTTACTTACTTGTTATAGGCTTGTGACCTATCGTTGGAACCGTAAGAGGATAAGCTATCACCTCAATTTGGAATTTCTGTATTTGCATATCTAGAACTCTAGTTATGACCGTTTGAAGTGGACCCTTGTTTTAGTTAGTTTCCAAACTCGTTGTTTTGAGATAAGATCTATGTTTCCTATTTATTATGCTTCTTAAACTTGGTCTAATGCTTATGTATCATGTATTGATTCATTTTTATCATATTTACATTTATATAATGCCATATTCTCATGCTTGGTGACGGTTTTTTTGGTATGTCCCACTTTGAGTCGGTTTTTACAAATGATACGGTTTGAGCACTATTTTGTCTTGTGCTTTGTACTCTCATTCCCTTGGCTACCTCCACGTTCGTAAGGCTGGAATGTCGGAACGGGGAGGTATCCTACTGCTTAATTGCATGTGTTAGTGGGCATACGACGACGTTGTTGGGAGTTGAACGCTATGCGTTGATCGACCCGGCCGTCAAATGTTGTGTACTTTCGAGGTGGTGTTATTTGCATGTAGCGTACCGCTTTTTATGAGGCTTGTGCTCTTTTCCGCCTCTTTCGTGAATTGTTCTACCGAATTTGGGGTACTCGGCGTCTTGGATGACCGAGTCTTGGATGCGAAATGTCATCGCATGTCGAATCGGAAAATGGTTTATTCCGAGAGTCTGGCCAAATTTAGACTAGGACCGGATATTTATATCGTCGTGCTACCAGGAGGAAATTAGCCTACATATACGAAATGTAGCATCGTGTATGCGTTCAGGGCAATGTTTTATCCCGTGGATGCCTTTTAATCATACTTGCAGGGACACGGTGCTAGTGCGTTTCATTTACCGTGAGAGAAGCCGTCTTTGTGTCGTTGTCTTTGAATGCGTGATTTCATGATTGATTATTCATGGTCATTGCATGACTTGGCATTGTCAATGTATTAGTACGTTTGAATGGATGATAATATGATGGATTTATTGTGATCATCGCATGACTTGGCATGGTTTGTTTGTCGAGTTTCAATCTTATCAAACTTATACCGCTACGGTGAGATGTAAGCCCTAGTGAGCGTATTCGGTTGCCTAAGAGTGTCTTCCCCGAGTCTTTGTATAACATGATGGATTCAGACTTGTAACTCTTATGCACTTATTATGATATATCGAATTGGCTATCTATTCTTATAGTAATTCACATTGTTGGACCAATTCATAGTTTTGATAATGACATGTGTTTACGTAATAATATGTTTTACTCGATATATCATATGCATGTAATTGTGTGCTTTAGTCTTATTATAGCTAGCAACAATTATGAGAAGAAAGATCAAAGTTAGGCAAAACTTTGATAAAGTTTGTGAGACAAAGTTATAACAACTTCAGGAATAACTTTGGAAGTGAACATGGAAGTTATAGCTAACCAGGCATAACTTTAAAGAAAATCGCTTCAAACAAGATCTACATCAAACTACACAAGACTCGAGATGGAGGGTCTTTGTGATCAAGATGAAGAGATAATCCGTATACTGAAGATCTTTGTGAAGATTAGATAGTATAGGTCGTCATTCGGTAACTATTCCATTCGAGAGATTTTATGTTCAAAAGTTATAGCTTTAGCCTATGATCTTGGATGATAAAATATTGATGCATGATTTTGGAAATAAAATGTTTTGAAATGTTTTCAAAAGTGAAAGAGTTTTATTTTTATATTTATCAATTATTTTAATAGAGAATATCTTTATGAGATTCTATTGGTTAGTAATACAACTTATGGGTTGTCATGCTACCTAGGGTTTCTAATATATTCTATCTCAATTTGTTGTTAACCTAATTAGCCCACCTAGTGGTTGAGCCATCTAGGGTTTCGTGAAACCTAGTTTGTGCCACCTAGGGAGTCGTGCCTCCTAGGGTTTCGTGAGCTATAGGAATTCGGCCAATCTAGGTTGTTTCCTTAGTTTACTTAATCTAGGATTCTATTATATCTTTACAACAATATTTTGAGATACTAAGATAAATATATTTCTATAAGATAAACCAAATAATATTTTGAGATAAAGATATTTCTAAAAGATAAGCAAATATTATTTTATGGTATTAAAGATAAATATCTTAAATATTATACTAGGGTTTAGATCTACTATAATTCTTCTACTATAAATACTCATTCACATACTACTCTTTATTTAACACAACTACACACGAAATACACAACAATTCACACGGCTACATATTTTATTTGTGTTGATTTTCAAAATCGTTTTAAAGCAAACCTTTGAGCAAATATTTATTATTTTTAGAGTTTGTTTTTAAAAGAGTTGTGCATCAATTATTATCAATCGCTTGAGTGAAATACGTTATTGGATAATAGTACATCATTATAAGCTTACAATTCTTTAACGGGAATTTGTGTGAGTTATATTGTACTTTCTTATTAGCGTAAGATAGTATAGGGTATTTAGCGATACTCATCTTGAGTTATAATCATAGTGTTGATTATACGAGTGGGTTGGTAATTTTTGTAATCCGTAGAAAGGTACTAAAAATTATTAATCGAGAATAGTGGACGTAGGTTTCAACGTGTGAAACTGAACCACTTCAAAACTCGTGTGCCTCTCTCTTATCTCTTTACTTTTCGTTATTTCGTTATTCGCGCTTACTTTGATTAATTAATTAGTTGATTTTAATTCATAAGATCAAATAATTAATTACATATCATATAAATCGAAAAAGTGGGGCTAGTTTTTAATACTCAATTCACCCCCCCTCTTTCGTATTCGATCAATAGACTCTACAATTGGTATCAGAGCCTCGTGCTCTTGATTTCCTTACAGCAAGGAGTCTGATCCATTTATCTTTTTATTTTTATTTATTTTCCGCTGCATTTAATTTTATTTTAATGGATTCCAAACATCTGAAGTGTCCCGTATTCGATGGGAAGAACTACAGTTTATGGAAAAATATTATGACCCATTTCATAAAGGGTAACGATTGGGAGTGTTGGCTAATCATTAAGAATGGTCCTAATAAGATCATGCTTGGAACGGCTACAGGCACTTCCATCGAAAAGAAAGCAGATGACTATGTTGAGGCAGATTATAAGAAAGCTGAGAAAAATTCAAAGGCTATTAGTCTGTTGCAAAACGGCATGACCCATACTGAATTTGATCGTTTCTCTTCTAGTTCTACTGCCAAGGAAATATGGGATGGTCTTGAGTTAGCCTATGAGGGGACAACTGTTGTCAAAAAGCAACGCATAGCTCTACTTATGCGAAAATACGAATTGTTCTCCATGGAACAAAATGAATCGCTTGACAGCATGTCTACTCGCTTCTCCCGTATCATTAATGAATTGAAAAATCTTGGAAAAACTTTTGACTCCGAGGAAATTGCCAGGAAGATCCTTAGAAGTCTATCTAAACGATGGAGACCTAAGGTGACGGTAATTGAGGAATGTAAAGACCTATCTGACTTATCTTATCAAGAGCTACTTGGAACCTTCATGGCTCACGAAATCACTCTTGATGAAGATGAGGCAAATGATAGTAATAGCAAGAAGGTGGCCTTACAGGCCGAATCTAGTGAAAGACTGGATTCGGATCTAGAAGATGAAACAGTGTTGTTTGCTAGACGTTTTAAGAAAAAATTCTTTAATAAACCACAAGGTAAAACGTTTAACAACAACACTAATAAATCTTACAAAAAGCCAATTGAGTCAAAAGGTTCTCTTTCAAGTCGTGGTTGCTTCAAATGTGGGGATAATGATCACATGATCAAAGATTGCCCCACATGGAAGAAAATCAAAGACAAAAATCAACGAGACAAAACCAAGAAGGAATTCAAGCAAGTAATGATGGCTTATTGCTGGGGAGCTCTCGACACAGAGGACGACGAATCAGAAGAAGAGGAGGTCGCCAACTTGTGTCTAAGCAACGTCAGCCTTGACCTAATTTCTGACAGTGACAATGAAAGCGAATCCGAGATGTGTCTTGTTGGCAACTCAGATTCAGAACCAGATTCAGAAGATGACGAAGAGGTTAGTCATCTTGAACTCAAAAAGCAAGTTAAGAATTTATCTAAGAAGTCTTTAATTAAGTATTTTGAAGAAGCCTTAGATCATTGTCATGAGCAGAGTCTTGAATTAAAAGATCTTAAAGAACAAATTCTTGATATTGCTGAGGAAAAGCAACTTCTAAAGGCCAAAGCTAAAAGCTCAAGTCTAAAGTTATGGCAACTTCAGCTATAACTTCAGACAAGACAAATGTTGAGAAAGAAGCTCTTGAGTCTAAAGTTATAGCTAATGAAGCTATAATCTCAGAGTTAAAACTCAACATTAAGCATCTTCAAGCCAAAGTTGTAGCTAATGATGCTATAACTTTAGAATTGAAGAAAGTCAATGAGCATTTACAATCTGAAGCTAAGGCAAAGGAAGTTGTTATCCTTGATCACGAGAAAGTAAACTCTTTTCTTTCTCAGCAATTGAAAGAATTGAAGGCTGAATTCTCCCAAGCCAAAAGTCAACACATTGAGGAGAAACTTTTCTTGAACAAACGTTTCAATGATTTTCGTGAAAATTTCAAAAAGAACAATCCCTCCAAAGACTCGAATGTAGACCATTCGTCGTGTGAAAAAGAAATTCAGTCTTTGAAGGAATTGCTCCTACATGCACGAAAAGTTCATGATAAGTGGGAAGGAAGTCAGAAGGTCTTAGACTTCCTTACCGAACAGTCTAACAATAACATGAAGTTGGGTCTTGGTCATGAATGTTATAGTCGTAGAGACCACGATAAGTGCAAATCCACTCCTTCTGACCGTGATTTCAGAAGAAGGAAGTATGTCAATCTTTCAGAATATCTGATTTGCAATTATTGTGGTCACAACGGTCATGTTAAAGATAACTGTGTTAAAAATGTTAACGACAACAAAAATCAAACTGATTTTGTGAAAGAGCATGACGTGTCTAGTGAGTCCGATTCTGAACCTCAACGTGATGAGGTTAGAAATAATGAGTTTAGATGGTTTTATGACATGGCTTTCGATTACACATCTGTACCTTCAAAATCTAAACCTAATGTGAATCAGAAGCAGTCATTTAAACCTAAGGTGCGTCATAACAATAACAAACATGATAATAAACCTAGAAAACCCTATCCTAAGAAGAAAATAATTGTTAAACAGGTATGGGTTAGGAAGGATCAAATATATAGAGTCACTAACCACAAAGGACCCAACTTAGCGTGGGTACCTAAAAACTGTATTTGATTCTCTTGCAGATAATAGTGAAAGAAAACAATCTTTGGTATCTTGACAGTGGATGTTCGAGACACATGACTGGAAACAAGAATTTATTTCTTTCACTAGAACCCTTCAATGGTGGCAAGGTCACCTTTGGAGACAACAAGAAGGGTAACATAATTGGTGTAGGTAAGATTGGTATATCTTCTTCACATGCTATTAATAACGTATATCTGGTAGATGGCCTTAAGCATAATTTGTTAAGTATCTCTCAACTATGTGACAAAGGCAACAAAGTCGTTTTTCATTCAAATGTTTGTCGTATCATAGTTGAAGGAACTAGCAATGTTATCTTAGAAGGTCTACGTAAACGGAACGTGTATATGATTGATTTAAACAAAGTCACTACAAGTTTCTTTACGTGCATGAAAGTCACTGTGGATGATTCATGCTTGTGGCACAAGAGGTTTGCACACATCAGTCCAACGATTTTAAAGAAACTTAAGTCTTGGGATTTAGTTGAGGGTCTTCCCTCAATCAAATTCGAACAAGAAAAGATGTGTGACTCATGTGCCCGTTGCAAACAAGTTAGATCTTCATTCAAACCGAAACGAGTAGTAAGTACAGAGCGTCCTCTTGAGTTGGTACACATGGATTTGTGTGGACCTATGAAAGTTAGAAGCCGCGGTGGATCAATGTACGTATTCGTCCTAGTCGACGACTACTCCAGGTATGTATGGCCTATCTTTCTATTTACTAAAGATGAAACTTTCGATGAGTTTGTAGTACTAATGAAGCTCGCCCAAAACAAGTATGATAAAAAGTTAGTTTTCATTCGTACGGATCATGGCACCGAATTTGATAATCAAGCTTTTATAGAATATTGTAGGGAGAATGGTGTAGGACATAACTTTTCTGCACCACGAACCCCACAAAAAAATGGTGTCGTGGAACGTATGAATAGAACATTAGAGGACATGGCCCGCACTATGCTTTTGTGTAGTGGCCTTCCTAAGAGCTTTTGGGCTGAAGCCATTAGTACTTCATGCTATGTGCACAATAGAGCTATGATTAGACCTATTCTCAAAAAGACTCCCTATAAACTTTTTAAGAGGAGAACCCAATATAAGCTCCCTTCGTTGCTTCGGGAGTATAATGTTTTGTCCACAATAATGGAAAAAGTAATTTGAGCAAATTTGATCCACGAAGTGACGAAGCTGTGTTTGTTGGTTATTCTAATCATAGTAAAGCTTTCAAAGTGTTTAACAAAAGAACGTTGTGCATAGAAGAAAGTGTTCATGTTGTTTTTGATGAAGATAATGTGCCTGGACAAGTTGAACAGAATGAAGAGGAAGACATGAATGATCCAGACTTTCGTCTCTCCAGAGATGACGTGCCAATTAATCATGAAGAAGTTATTGAAGGAATCAATGATGAACTTGATAAATCCGCAAATGACCTTGAACAGAGAACTGAGACAATTGTTGATGATACGAATGTCTCTTCTCAAAACAAGGAAAAGGAACCTGAAGTTATAGCTGATGATGCTATAACTTTGAACCAGAACCAAGATGGTGTAACTGAAGTTGTACCAACTTCAGCTATAACCCCAGAGTCCAACTCAGGGGGAACCAATCTTAATTCTGAATCATTTGAGGAAAATGAGAGTTCATCAGATGATGATGAGCCTAGGAACTCTAATAAATGGAAATATAAGAGTTCACATCCTATGGACAGTATCCTAGGAAGTTTGACTAAAGGAGTTCAAACTAGGCGAACTTTAAATAACTTTTGTTCATTCTATTCATTTCTCTCTACCATAGAGCCTACCAACATCAAGGAAGCTCTTGCAGAATCCGATTGGATTGTAGCTATGCAAGAGGAGCTTCAACAGTTCGAACGCAATAAAGTATGGCACCTTGTGCCACGACCTTCTAATCGAACTGTGATTGGTACTCGATGGGTATT
>JAIUZE010026000.1:0-17343 GCA_022085475.1 Heliosperma pusillum | reverse complement strand
TAGGAGCCACAGGTTCTCCCATCGTAATTCCTACAAAAGGTTTGTAGTTAGGTGTTCTAGCAGGAGTTTTAGAGACACTGGCTTTCCCTTTCCCCAACTTTTCTACTCTTAAGGACAAGTTGACAGCTTCCTCAAAGGAGTATATGTTTTGCAGCCTAACTGTACTAGCTATCCTCTCATCCAAGCCTTCTAAAAACCTTGCTATCTTTTGCTCAGATTTCTCAACAACCTCACATTGCAATGTAAGTTGTTCAAAGTCTCTTAAATAAGATTCTACAGGTTTTTGGTCTTGTTTAAGGTGAGTGAGCTTAATGAACATGTCCTGAGTGTAGTCCCTAGAGACAAACTTAGCTCTCATTTTCTTTTTCAGTTTGAGCCATGACTTAATAGGTTCTTTCCCTTCCCTAACCCTCAAGGTTTTCATGTTTTCATACCACAGTGAGGCATAGCCTTTTAGTTTCATGATAGCAACCTTAAAAGCCTTTCTATCAGTGTATCCTTTAAACTCAAAGACTCTTTCGACAGACCTTAGCCAATCTAAGAAATCATCAGGGTTCAAGCTACCTAGAAAGTCAGGAATCTCTACCTTGATATCTTTGTCTTGGTGTCTGAGAAGACTGTGATCTGAGCCATCTGAATCTGACATTTCAAACTGATCTACAGGTTGTCTCCTCCTTACTCCACCTTGTGGGAAAGGTGCTCCTCTTCCTCGACCTTTGCCTCCCCTTGTATCATTGTTCTGTTGGCCCTCAAGGAGTTCATTGACAGATCTAGAGACCTCCATTACAGTTCTGACAAGATCTTGAACTGTGTTTTCAAGACCTGTGATTCTCTCTTCACTCATGGTTGTATTTTGTGTTTTTAATGTAGTTAGGTAGATGAACTCACAAACCAAAGCTCTGATAACCAATTTGCACTGAAACTATTCAGAAAAGACAACTAAACAATGACAAATTGAGCTAAGATTAAGACACTTGCAAGTACTCTGTTTCTGTTTGAATTGATTGTTAAAGAACAAGGATAGGACCTTAACCAAAGCACAAAGCCAATGATTGAGGGTTGAACTTTGATCCCAGCACACAGCTAAGGACCCAAGCTCACTTCCAAGCACAAAGCAAAGGAAGTTGTCTCAAGCACACAGCCAAGAGATGCAACAGAAACAAGGTTTCAGTTTTATGTTTTACTTCAAATCTGATTTGTATTTCATTAGGTGAAGGCCTTATATAGGCAGCAAGGATACACTCAGACGTTTAGGACACATCTAGGGCCACAAGGGCTTACAACATGAAACAAAAATAACAGCTACAAACTTGCAGAATTCTGACATAAAGTAGATAAAGTAGAAAGTAGTTTCTAAAGAGACAATCTTCCTTAATTGTTTGATCAGGTGTGTCTTGGGTGAAGAGTGGACTTTCAAGCTTGGGTTTGTGAACCAAACTGAAGTAGGAAGGCTCCCAAAGATGTGCTGAAGGTACCTCACGCATTGTTTGTTCAAAAGGGGAAGGTTGACAGTGACATATTAACTACTACACCAAAGGCTGAAATCTGGACAGTTTGAAGTTGTCCCTAAGCTAACTCTTTGTGTGTTTGTTTCTTGGAAGGGAAGTCCTGGGGAAAGTTGTAGAGGACCTTCCCAAGACATAGGTTTAGGGATTGGTTAGGCTTGTTTGATTGGCTAAAAGAGGAAGGTTTGACAAAACAGCTAAACTGCTACATGTAAGGCTGTAACTGGACTGGTTCACTTGGGTTGTGTTTTGAGGGGTGTTCTTGACGTTTTCTGAGGAAGGTTTCCTGGACAAAAAGGTAGTAGACCCTCCCTAGTACCATGCCCCATAGTTGGTTTGGAGTCCCTAAGCTTGGAAGTTGCCCTGAGACCCTCCCCAAGGCACTGCTGCTGGCTGAGTTTCCACAGGTTTTGTTGGCTTGTTTTGTGAGTCTGTTTTGTGGCTTGTTTGGTCTTGGCTCGTGTCATGGCTACCATTGGCTCGTGTCTTTGTGTGGTGGCTTGGGCCTGGGCTATACAAAGCATTAAGATAGCTTTTGACATAGGGTAGGTTTGGCATTGAATCCTGGTTAGGCTGATCATAGGTTGATTGTCCTTGTCTTTGAGCATGGCATTGAACTCCTGTTGCAGAACCATTGGATAAAAAATATCTAAGAGCTGTCGTTCAGCCACGTCTCCCCAAATTTTTTTGTCAAGATAATAAAAGGGGAAAAGCAGTAATTCATCCTCTCATAACAATCATAATTTTTCTCTCTCTACAAACCTACTTCTCTCTTTTTCTGGTAGCTGACAATCTAATTGCTCAAAAAATCGCACAAAAACCCTAAAAAATATCCAAATTTCAAGAACAGATATGTGGAAATCAATTGAAAATAAAAATCAAGCATGCTTCTTATCATCTTTCTCATTGCTTCCACAAAAACAAGAGGTAAAAATCAACGTTATTTTAATTTTTATCTTTGATTTAAATTTGTTTTGTTGTATATGATAAATGTTGATAGTTAGTCTGATATTGTATGTGTTCATATTGTTGTTGTTGATTATTTATGCGAGTAATGCCAATCGTAATGTTCATATTAATTATGCGAAAATTTAGGGTTGTGAGATGGTGAAATTGTGCAGCAATTTTAATTTGTTCTTTGTTAATTTACGACTTATTATGAAATAATTTAGGATTATATGAATGTTTAATTCGTGTTGTAAACTCATGTTTATAATGTTCGATTTCGGATTTATGTATGTGTTTATAATGTTTGCCAAAAAGTTAAGGTTATGATATTGTGAAATTCATAACTGGATCTGCTTTTAGAAAAATTGGAGGTATGCAGCGACGATTAGTTAAGTTAGCCTTTGTAAATATACTCGACACATAGTGTAATATTATTACAGTAATATTGTTACTGTAACAATAATACAGTAACATGTGAACAAAAATTGAAATATTAAACTGTTATAAACTCACAAATGAAGTTGATCATCAATGATGTACCATCAGATTTCGTATATGTTTTCATTATTAATGATCCAATGTTTTGTTTTGAATGTCAGGAAATTGAAGAAGGTTTGAGAAATCAACCAACGATACAATAAAAGGTTGCAAAAGAGATAGTAATATAGTATATACAAAAAGAGTAAGACGATGACAAATCAGCCATGAAGATAGGCGTGAGGAAGACAATATTATTGAAGTACAAATGCTTATAGAGACGTTGAACATTATGTGTGATTATGGTGTATACTTGTAAACTTTTCACATTAATGTACTGCGAAACATTTTAGCATATAATAAGCAGCTGAATATATCTTTATGCACTTGCCGTTTGTTGTTGTAATGAACATTAAATTTGAACGTTTAACATTGATACGTGCTACTTTGATGACTCAATAATGTTACAGTAACATGGTTACCGTATCGTTGTTACTTTAATCAGTACACAATGGTACAGTAACAATGTTTGTTTAAAATGAGAAATAAACTAAAAAAAAAAAGTAAGGTTTGTTTGAAAGGTATCTAACACCGCCATACACCATTACAATTCAGATCAAGAACTACAACAAAAAGCAACGAAGTGGTGCAGCCATTCAATAAGCCATATTAGGCCATCTTATATTATAAATGAACTAAATTAATACGATAACATTGTTGCCATGTTACTTTAATGAATCAATGTTGTTATAGTAACATTGTTACAGTAATATTGACCCGCCTTTGATGAATTAAATAATGAACCAGAGATGTTACAGTAACATTATATTATTACAGTATCAATTTATGGCTTTGATGAATGACGGATGCAACAACATTATTACTATAACGCGGAAAAAAAAAGATTGATTGTATCATAGTGGAGGAGCGCTAAAGTTCTCTAATAAACTAAAGCGACAAAGTGGTGCTCACCACACAATAATCAACATTAATTAGACTATATGGTATGTTTGAAAAGTTGATCAATAGAATCTTAAAGTAACTACATAGGCTATATGGGATTCGAACCCATACCTTTGTACACGATTTGTACATTGCTCTCCCATTTGAGCTAATAGCCTTTAAACTAACTACTAAACTTTCAAATGAAATGAAAACAATAAAGGTATCCTCTTCCTACAAGCTTAAATTTTCCAATGATATAATATAGCCATTATTCATACGGGGCTAAACTTTTTTATATGGCATAAATGCAAATGAAACAACAAATCACTTCTCTAATGTATGTCGAAAATAAATGATAACAATATAATGAAACAACTTCATCAAAAGAAAGTGCTAAATATAACATTATACAGTTATAAAGATATTAGAACACAGTTGCACTATTACTGTAACGCACTTACACAATTATACAGCAACTCTGTTTCACAATTATTTCAAGTTCTGTTCTATTATGCAGTTTTAATGTTACAGTAACGCTATTACAGTAACAAGTGCCGATAATTTTACGAAACCTAATTTAATCCCTACAGTTATCACAATTTTCAGAAAAAAAATCCAGATATGAATTTTACTATGTCATAACGCTATTTTTTTTACAAACACAAAGAACGCATATAGTAGACGGTAAATAATATAAAGATGATGTTATAACATGAAACATCAATTAAAAGTCAACAAAGAGGAATTAAAATCATGTTCTAGTTAACCACCAGATCTAGAAAATTAAATATCAACTAAATCAACCACAAAAGTTCTATTATCAATCCTAAATTCCTTTTTTTTATTGCAAATCATGCATGAATCAATCACAATTTAACAAAGCACGAAAAATCGAAAAATCGTTAGTTTCACTAGTCATAACCCTAACTTTTTCGGAAATAATATGAATACAGCATATAGTGTGTCATTGTACTAAAATCTCAAACAATTATTTAGCCTCAAATCCGAGTAAAATAATGAACACGAATTGACGAAAATAAGAAGAACAAAGGTAAGAGTAACTTAACTTCACCTGAAAGACGAGTAATCTGGAATTCGCGTGAAATTCAAAAGTTGATTAATCGCCAATTGCTGTTAATTCGCGATTGCTAATCCGCGTAAAGTAAATTATTTTTCAGATTTTATTCACTTGTAAAATAGAGGAAGAAGATGTGTAATATAAATTGATGATGAAATATCAATTGTTGATTTGCATGAAGTTTCTATTATACTGGAATTGAGAAAGAAAGAAAGAAAGTGAGTTAGAGAGATGTGGTTTAGAGAGAGAAAGTGTTATTGAATTATGACGAGAGAAGTATATAACTTGAGGTTTATATAGCTAGGTTAGTTGTAGTTTGTGAGAATTAATCTCAGCCGTTAATTTATCTTAGATCTAATGGTGGAGATTCACGGGACATACTCACCTAAGATATGTGGACTCACCGGATGCAATTTATATATATATATATATATATATATATATATAAATTGCATCAGGTGAGTCCACATATCTTAGGTGAGTACGTCCCGCGAATCTCAATAATTGGGTCTTATACAAATCAAGGGCTGAGATTAATTCTATCTCATACAATATAAACTTGCACTTCTATTCTAACAACTCATAAATCAATATTAGTTTCTCTCTCTTATCTCATTCTCTCTAAACAAACAACGCTCAACTCTTTTTTTTCTCACCAGTAACTCAACTCCCCTAAAATTTCAAACCTAGTTATAATCTCTCAACTTTCGTTCTTATGAACTTCAAAATATTCAAATCTAATGTTAATTTTTAATTCAGGAATCATTCAGTTGAAAAATGGAATCGAACTTGCGTATCTGTTCATTCGATTAATTGTATAATTTCAATCGATTTCACGGTGACTTCTCGTTGATTTTCGAATTCAACGTATGATTTTATGTACGATTCGACTGAAAGTTATGCGAAATTATGTAAGATTTCGATAATCAATCTGATATTTTATGTGTTCATATTGTTGTTGTCGATTGTTCATGCGATTAATGCCGATTGTAATGTTCATAGTAATTCTGCAAAAAATTAGGGTTATGTCATGGTGAAATTGAGCAGCAATTTTAATTTGTGCTTTGTTAATTTTACGATTGATTTATGTAATAACTTGCGATTATATGAATATTTAAATTTTATTATAATCTCATGTTTATATTGTTCGATTTCGGATTTATGTATGTGTTCATATTGTTTGACAAAAAGTTAAAGTTATGATATTGTGAAATTCATAACTGGATGTGTTTTTAGGAAAAATTGGAGGTATGCAGCGGCGGCGATTAGTTAAGCTAACCGCTGTAAATATACTCGACATATAGTGTAACATTATTACTGTAATATTGTTACTATAACAAAAATACAGTAACATGTGAACAGAAACTAAAATATTGAACTGAAATTGAAATGTTGTACCACATTTTATATTTGATGGTAATGATTATAATCGTGTTTTAGTAACAGTTTAATGTGCTAGAGTAACATTTAATGTGTTACACTAACGTTTTAATGCGTTACAGTAATGGGGAACTTGTTGGCCTTGCGTTAAAATAATATATGGAGAATTTGTTGGCTTTAGATTAATTTATTTCTTGTACAGTTGTGACTGTTTTGATGACGTAATATATCACTGCTTTTGTTCTCTACGCATTGATAAATCATAAATATATCATTATAAACTATTGTAATATTTTGGTTATAATTTTTTCAAAGAATCCTCTTCATTTTTCAGGATTAATAGGACACGACCTTTTATTATTATTATCCATTTCTTTTAAAAGTTCGAATAGTTCGTTTAAAGGTTATTCTCAAATGGGATGCGATGTGCAAACCTTGCACATAGGTATGGGTTCAAACACCATATAACCTATTTATTTTAAGATCGTATTGTAAACCTTTTAAGCGACCATATAACCTAATATATATGACTGATTGTGTGGTCTACACCACTTTGTTAGTTTAGTTTATTGAGAACGTTGTGCATTACTCTTCTTTTTTTTGTAGTTGACGATGAATTGTAACGGTAGTACTGTAACATCGTTTACTCGTTAAAGTAACAATGTTACAGTAACAACCCGAAAAGTACCCAAATTTTTCTAGTAAAAATATTTACTAACACTTTTCAGCAGACTTAAGTTTTTAAAATAGAAATTTTTGTTCCAAGTCGTATTTCGAAATTCCGAGTTCGTATTTGGAATTTTTGAGAGATTTCATGAAAAGACCGTTTTTAGTCATCTTTGACTTTTCTTGACTTTTAAGTCGTCTTTGACTTTTTCTTGACTTTTTAAAGTCGTCATTGACTTTTCTTGACTTTTAAGTCGTCATAAACTTTTCTTGACTTTTAAGTCATCTTTGACTTTTCTCGACTTTTAAGTCGACTTTGACTTTCGTTGACTTTCCCGACTCGCCTTGTAAGTTTGAAGACCGAAATTTTATTTAAAAAAATAATATTTTTGATTTATTTTTATTTAGATTTATTAAGATTTATCATAATTTAATATAATTATTTTGAATTTATTCGGAATTTAAAGAATAACTTTTACGGTTTTAACCGAACGTCATTTAACTATTCCCGAGTCATCGCAAATCCCGAAACAAAATCGAAACTCGACTTTGGCATGAGTCACACGCCCATGTCATCGTTTTCCACTCACAATTAGATATTCTAATTGTTTTGATTAAACTAATCATAATATCTAGATATTTATTAACTTTATCGATCCGTCAACGAAGATTACGCAAATCGCTCAAAATCAGACCGATTCCTCACCATACCACACGGCTCCTTTGGTCCTCTCTTAGGCCTTGATATTTTCATTACTTTTGATTACAATATCATAATATCTAGATATTTGGTGTAATTAATTTAATCGCTAATTATATTTAATCAATTACCGTAAAATAATTATTAATCGCGAGTCAATTCCGTAACAACAATTTCAAAACCCGACTTCCTAATCCCTCTATATTTACACGGCTCCCTCCACTCCACTACTCACTAACAACTTTTCATTTTTCAACAAATCAAATTAAGATCAAATTATCACTTTCTTTAATCGTTCTTGAGTGTTCTTGAGCGTTCTTCATCCGTTCTTCATCGTTCTTGAGCAAAATCCTCATAAAATCTTCATTTCTTAATTAAATTCGTCCTAAATTATAATTCTAGAATCTCCTCTTCGCTCTCCATCTTCTAGTACGGTTTATTTTCAATTCCGTCAAAATCGTTTTCAACATTTAATTATGGAAAATTAAGTTTAAGTTCTAATAATGTTTTTTCTTGTCATTTCTTATAGGGGAAGTGTAATACCCGTAAAATTCGTCAATAGAGATAAAAAGGGAAATTAAAAATTAAGAGTAATCGAATTTAGGAATAAAGGATTTTAAAAGATTAAAATCAATGGAGATAAAATGGAAGATCTTGTGGCGATATAGTTATCGCTTCGTTGTTAATCGGGTACGAGTTTGGGGAAAGTAATTAAATAATATAATATTAATGTGGAACATTATAAGTATATATTTATAAAATAAAATCCGTACATAATAAAATATGAGGTAGAACAAATAAAATCTTGACGATAGTAATTGGTAAAAACCGTCGAACATTTGTGTGCGTATTAGACCGTCGCGCCATTTAAAATTTCCGCCGCCCAAACCCGTCTCCCATGCATCACAAATCTGGTTAATTTAAAGCAACATCATGCCTAGGAACCTACCTACTTGAGCATGCAAAATGGACCAATATATGCAAAGATTCCCTTCCCATTTGTCCCCCATTTGTGACACCACACACCTCCCCATTCACTCTCTTTTTCTCTTCTCAAAAACACACTTAACTAAACACTCAACCCTCATTATTTCCTCCACTCCATCAGATTTCAAACACCATTTTACAAAAAAAAAATAGAGAGAGGTTAGAGGGAGAAAGAGAGAAAAGAAGAGGAGGAAGAAGAAAGAGCATTGTAGGTGGAGGATCTTGCCTAGCTTATGTTCTTCACCATGTAAGAAACATCCAAAACCATTCTATTCCTGTTTCAATATCTTCACAACACATATTTACATGTTTCTTAAACTATAAACTTCAACAAACAAGTCTCCATTCATGCATGCAAGAACCTAGACACATAACAATCATCAAAGTGTCAAATCCGGAGGTTGAAAATTAACAGAATAAAAATCCGACTTAGACTTGTGTTATTGCTATGAAACATTTATGTGTCGTATTTCTTCCTGTCTTTAATAAGTGTACAAAATTTTGTCATAATCCCTTGAGTAGTTTGCAAATGAAAAATAATACAAAAAGAACATGATTCTGGACAATCGAATCTGCTAGTCCCAATGTTTGTGTCTTAAAAAGTAACTTAAAGGATTAATGAGGACAAACCCTTTTACCATAATGAACTTTAATGAATATATAGTATATTAGGCCTTGGAATCAACTCATTTGAATTTATAATCTTTGTAATATACTTAAAAACATTTTGTGACTCATATTCTGACCACTAGTTAAAGATCCGACCAATAGTACATCTTAAACCTATTTTTGGCTAATATTGTAGATAACTAAACGTTTCTAGACAAAATACTAGACCTATTGGAGTTAGTTTAGTCCAAAAATATTAAGTATTTGATTTTATATGATTTTTGCAAAACAAAATGACAATCTGGAAATCTGTTAAAATATTGTTCTTTAGATCGATAGTTGAGAATCTACCATTTTCGAATAGACCACTAGGAAATAAAGTTATACTAAAGATAAATTCTTGATATTTGACTATGATAAACTTTAATGAGAGACATGCATGTTGGCCTTTTGAAAACCGATATTTCGACTATTTAAACACCCGAACCAGCCCAAAACTTTCTGTGACTCGGAAACCGTCACGTTTTACTAAACAGAAATTTCAGAGGCCTTAGACTCATTTTTGGACTGTTAGTATTTGACACTTAAAGTTGTAGGACATCTTAAAAAATTCAACCTAACTGGTATTACCCCAAAAAGTTAAGTAATGAAGGCGCTATAATGTTTTGAAGTCACTGTTCAGAATCTGTAAAACCGTAAAGTATGTATGAGATAATGAACTTGTATAAACCAAGTGTATAAGCTATAACTTGTTAAACTAAAAGCACCAACTTGATAAAATACTCTTAAATATTCTGACCATGAACTTAGTTTGCTTTCTTAAGAATAAAACTCGGAACAAAACGTTCAAAATGGAAACATAACAAAAACCGAGTAAAATGCATAAAACCAATTGAACTAGTTAAGGACCGTCTGGAATAATTTAGTAACGAGTACTTTATGTATATTGTAGACTCGGGATTTGTAGAAGAAGAACTTTAAATCTAGACCAGCTCATAAGGTAAGGGAAACGCTTGTCCATACACTTTTCTTGAACTATTGAGTATTGTTTCAAATGTTATATTGTGTATAATGTTTATAATGATTGTTATTATAAGTTTGGATTATTGTGATGAAATATTGAAAAATAATTGATGTTATTCCATCCTTTGAAGTGTTGAAATATAATAAAGGACTCATAACTTTTAAGAGTTTGAAAACCAAAACCGTTTGATCTTTTGTACAAATTATGGAGATGGTTAATCTCAAGAAATGGATTTAATTGTTTGGAAAGGGTTTTGATTTTTGGTTTGAACGGTTTTGGTAGAGGGGTAGGTTGTTCCCAAATAATAAAAGGGGACCTCCTATACAGAGCTTCTGGTGGGGGTTAGTTGATCGAGACCCCGTCCTCTTATCTTCCTCCTTGGGGTTGGCCCTTGGAGGGGTGTGCACACTCGGGATTTTTGGACAGTTATTGTACATGGTTTGGTGAACCCCGTCTTATCCGGACTAGGGCGAGGGAATCCTCTCCATACGGCCTCTATCCATTACTTACTAAAGAAAGTGAAGAAATGTTTTCTTCGAAGGAAAGTGTTTTAAGATTTGGAAGGACTAACTATTTTGGATCGGATTTCCTTATTTAGAAACTTGAACTTCTCAATGATATTCTACTTTCTTATGAATTCTAAATTTTAAGTAAAACTCTTATTTATTTATTTTTGGATTGTTTACCTTACTCAACATTATTGTTGACCCTCTTTTGTTTTGTCCTTAATTGGAACTGCTATGACCACTATTGTGAGAGCAGATCGTGTGACAGGTAATCCAAGGAACTAGGACGTGGGAACCACGGGAGAGCGCGCGCGTTATTATTTTTAATGGAAACCAATGTTTAGACGATTATCTTTATTTTGCATCATCAAACTTATTTGCTTCCGCAAGCATTTGGATTTGGTAGTAATCGGATTTTACTCTTTGGTTTTTAATTCACGTGGACATTTACCCCTTTGAATTATATGATTTAAATACTTATACTACAATTGGTTCCAATGTGACACATCCATATTCCGAATTTTACATGAAAACTCTATTTTAAATATAATGGATTATGGGGGTGTTACAAAGTGGTATCAGAGCGGGTTTCCTTCTTGGATAGGTGATTAGATCTTCATATCTCTTCACCGCCCGTGAATCGACCGATCTAAGTAAATATTTTCAAAAGGTTTTCAAAATAATAATAATATTAATAACAATAATAAATGGCGCGTGTGAGATGAGTGTGGGATTGTATGGGACGTATGTTACGAATTGTTGGAATCGACTTGAGTGATTGAACATTATGATTTGTAAGGGATATGGAAATGGTATGTAATGTTGTATGTTGATATGATTTGAAGTGAAATTGAGTATGCACATAATATGGTGTTACGAAATGGAATAATAACTTATGATGGTACTTGAGAGGTGTAACATATTGAATTCGTTGAGATTATATACATGAGAATTTATCTTATAATTCAAATTGTAATGTGATGACGATCATTATTGGGAATGTATTGCATGATATGGCTATTGGTTCTATTTGGAGTGGTAACAAGATGTTACAGTTTTAGTGATTATATAACTAATTGAAGACATGAGTTGTAAATTGTTTTAACACTAATGAATTATAGAGATTATGGATTTTGAGACTTGATATTACAAGTGAAGATTTACGTGGGAGTATAATCCTAGATTTAAAAATGACAAATAATATAATTAAAATCAAATGTTGCACTACTTATTAGCCTTTGGTATTGTTTGTTGTGATGAGACTTAAAGTGGAACTATGCTAGTATTTAATTGAGGTTATAGATTGTGTAAAGAGTTTGGACAGTAAGTGGGGATTAAAATTTTGGTATATATAAGGAAAGTGAAAGTATAGTAGGTATATTTGAACATTCTTTAAGGGACATTGGCTATAGGATCAACGTAATAGTACATTTTATTTGGGAACCTTAGTGTTTGGAGAATGTTCATATGGTAAGGAGGGATATTGTTACTTAGTTGTTGATATGCAAGAAACTGATGCAAAAGAGCTTACTTGAAAAGTTAGTTAGACTATATAACAAGGATAACTTTGAGAGGAATTTGGAACTTAGGGAAATCTGCATGACTGAATACACCTATTTGTGGTTGATGATTAAGAAATCTTGGAAATTTATGAGATGTAGGACTAAATATTTCTTCGTAAATGAGCGATGAATTGAGGTATTGATAAGTATGTTATTGTTGTGATAATGATACGAAAGTTATTGAGATATATCAGTAGATAACTTTTCTTGAATGACTATAATACCAATGATTCGATCTAACTTGGTGGATTATGATCAAGAACTATTTAGTTGGAAAAAAAAAAAAGATGAACATTTACGCTATTATATTTGAGAATGATGATGATGTAATGTGAAGATCGTAGTTTAGAGATAGCATGTGTAGAAAATAATTGATGAGAGGTACTAGCTGAAAGAATCGAGGTAATATGACTTGCTCAACTGGGATGATATTTATGATGTGGATATTATAGGTGATTGTGCTTCGAATGATAAAAAGATATTGGAATAGAGTAGGATGCTACCAAATTGACTCCACTTAACGTACTGAATGATATTTTGAGGATAAGTGTAAGGACTATATTGGATCAATGATGAAGTTGATTCGTCGAGATGTAAATCATAATTTCTGGGTTATTAATACATTTTGGTGGAGAATTTCGTAGATTTAAATGAGAGGGTAGATACTTCTTTTGCCTTAGTATGACTAAGAATTGAAATTACATAGGTATGACATAGGTGATTTAGGTTGCAACATGACTCTGAGAGAATGAAAGCTTAGCACAAATGGTTGTGGTTCTTAACTGAGGAGAATAGTTTGAAGTAATTAGTATTAAGAGATCACTTTAATTTTGGTATACATGAGAAGGAAGAACAATTTAAACGTTTGGGATGAGTAGAACAACGGCCTAGAGTGATGAAAGTGAACTTTATTGAGGTGTGCTCAAGAACTAGTTTACTTATGGTAATAGTTATTTGAATTTGCGAAAAGAGTTGAAAGAATCATCTATTGGTTTGTAATATGTAAGGTGTATTTGAGGCTCAGATGCGTGAAGCATATAAAGTCTGGTTTTGTTTAAATTTAAAGGTAATTAGAATGAACAGTCTGTCCGAGTAAGATATATTATAATATTTGACCTCTTTGAGACGCTCCTTTAGACCTTGTGGACACATTAGTGAGAAAGATAAGTTCACGTGTTTGAGCTAGCTTACCAACCACACCATAAAATAAAAGACTTAGTTGGATGAATATGAAATATGTGGAGTGACGAGGGATTATGTATGGGAAGAAAAAAAAATAGGGGTAGTTAACTTTATTAAATAAGCAGAGTAGATAAGATCAGTAATTTTAGCTTATAGATTGTGATCATGATAATTATGGGCTATATAGTATAACTGGTCATAAAGAGTCGCTGATTAATTCTAATTAAAGAAAAGGAGAGGATATACGCCACTAAAGAAAGCAAGAGAAGGTGATGAACACGAGGAAGAGTGTGATCTAGTGCGGAATTCGAGAGAGATTTCAATGGCCATAATTACGAGGATTTATGTAGAACACATGGGTACAGTCTGGTTATTAGGAACTTACAAACTAACTATATCGTGGATATTTATAATTATTTTATCTAAGATAATAAATGGTGAATATTAGCTTGGACAATTATTGGCCTATTTATTATTCATATAAAGATGGATAGTTGAGTTTGTACAATGTTGGTCAAATGACTATGATATAAGATGGGTTGAATAACCTTGGATGCTTAGTCCTGATGGACAAATGACTGTTGAGGTATCAGTTGTATGAACGGTAGTACGAGATGACGTATACACTGTTGATATTTAGCTTTAAGGAAGAATTTCAATCATGCGAATAATACTGTGAGATGTTATACATAGGATTGTTGTCTAATTAACTGGGTGTGATATAAACGCTACATGTAGTAGAATGAGATACTATCCATGACCTTGAAATCGATTTGAGATCTTTAAGTCTAATATATTGAAGCAGTGAAATGAGACACTATTTGTATAAATGAGATAATATAATATTATATCTCTATCTTTTATTGGAATCAAAGTCGTATGTTTTGAAAGAATAATAGTTATTACAAATAGAATGGACACTGGGATAGTAGCTAAATGTGCGGTGTGATCTTGTGTAGTAAGTTGAATATTTACGTGTCCTAAGATATTAAGGACAAGGGATTACCCATATACGTGAAGGAATTCTTGTTAGAGTGTGGAGTCAGTAAAGAGGCATAAGATTATAAATACTTGTGAAAAGAGAATGTAATTTTGCGAGAAGTAAAAGGAGGATATGAGGCTTATATACAATTGTTCACCAAAGAGCAAATGGATCTAGTATTTGTGATGAAGTTAAGGATATGATTAAGAATACGTATTTTATGGAAAAGTAATGGACATGACCAATAGAACTTGAGTGAAAGATAGAAGTCTGACGTAGCATGATATGGATTGAGATTCTTGAGGAACACTTGCTATCTGAGGTAAACGTTATATCAATCTGTAAAGATTTTTCGTAGTTGTTGGAGGCTTGTAGCATATGAAGTGATAATGTTTTAAGTAACTTATACTAAGAAAAATGTTATCAATTATGGTAATTAACCAATCGAGGAAATCTAAGGCTGAATTTTCGAGGAAACCTTATTGACCCATTAGTGATTTGACGACAATAAAGAATGCTAAAATTAGTAGGCTATGTGTTGGTTTTAATGATCAATCAGGGATTTGAGATATACCATAGTTTTGTGGATGCGAGATGACGGAGAAATGAATTGTGAAGTTTTCAAATAACGGTTAATTAAGACCGCTAAATTAATTTCAAGATGTGATACATGGAGTGTTATGAGGCTTAAGGTGAATGATGATACAACAGTGTAAATTCGAAGAATTAAGTTAATGATTACTAGAATTTCATGCGGAATTAGATTTAATGAAATTATTAATAGTTGTATATGATTTGGAGATTTGAGGATAAAAATTTGTTTCCATTTTTGAGGTAAAACAGATTTAAGAGTTTTGATTTAATGGTGTTAGTAAGACCACAAGAGGTTAATGGATTTTGTGGAACACGTGTATATGTGTAATTGTAGATGAAAATAATAAAGATAGAAGACGCAATTGGATGAAAGAGGAAGTGATGATCGTTTCTCACGAAACTAGAAAACGGACCAACATAGCGATTGATTATTAACCATGAGTGGGAGATAAGTTGATTTTGTTTAGGGTATCACCTAGGAGAAGGGTTATGCGATTTCGTTAGAAAGGAAAATTAAGCCTAAACCCATAGGCCAATATGAGACCTTGGAAGTAATTGAGGAGGTATTATGGTCAACCAATGACGCCCGCACTTAGGAAGCCGAGGAAACCTTGGAGTTTAAGAGTCCAGAACTATTTGAGCTAAATATTCAGTTACGAGGACGTAACGTTCTTTAAGGGAAGTGGGATGTAACACCCATGTCTTTCCCTCGTATATTAAGGAATGAGGTTCTACTTGTTGCGCATGAAGGGAAGTTTTAACTTCGAGGACGAAGTTTGTTTTTAAGGAGGGTAGATTGTAATACCCGTAAAATTCGTCAATAGAGATAAAAAGGGAAATTAAAAATTAAGAGTAATCGAATTTAGGAATAAAGGATTTTAAAAGATTAAAATCAATGGAGATAAAATGGAAGATCTTGTGGCGATATAGTTATCGCTTCGTTGTTAATCGGGTACGAGTTTGGGGAAAGTAATTAAATAATATAATATTAATGTGGAACATTATAAGTATATATTTATAAAATAAAATCCGTACATAATAAAATATGAGGTAGAACAAATAAAATAGTAATTGGTAAAAACCGTCGAACATTTGTGTGCGTATTAGACCGTCGCGCCATTTAAAATTTCCGCCGCCCAAACCCGTCTCCCATGCATCACAAATCTGGTTAATTTAAAGCAACATCATGCCTAGGAACCTACCTACTTGAGCATGCAAAATGGACCAATATATGCAAAGATTCCCTTCCCATTTGTCCCCCATTTGTGACACCACACACCTCCCCATTCACTCTCTTTTTCTCTTCTCAAAAACACACTTAACTAAACACTCAACCCTCATTATTTCCTCCACTCCATCAGATTTCAAACACCATTTTACAAAAAAAAAATAGAGAGAGGTTAGAGGGAGAAAGAGAGAAAAGAAGAGGAGGAAGAAGAAAGAGCATTGTAGGTGGAGGATCTTGCCTAGCTTATGTTCTTCACCATGTAAGAAACATCCAAAACCATTCTATTCCTGTTTCAATATCTTCACAACACATATTTACATGTTTCTTAAACTATAAACTTCAACAAACAAGTCTCCATTCATGCATGCAAGAACCTAGACACATAACAATCATCAAAGTGTCAAATCCGGAGGTTGAAAATTAACAGAATAAAAATCCGACTTAGACTTGTGTTATTGCTATGAAACATTTATGTGTCGTATTTCTTCCTGTCTTTAATAAGTGTACAAAATTTTGTCATAATCCCTTGAGTAGTTTGCAAATGAAAAATAATACAAAAAGAACATGATTCTGGACAATCGAATCTGCTAGTCCCAATGTTTGTGTCTTAAAAAGTAACTTAAAGGATTAATGAGGACAAACCCTTTTACCATAATGAACTTTAATGAATATATAGTATATTAGGCCTTGGAATCAACTCATTTGAATTTATAATCTTTGTAATATACTTAAAAACATTTTGTGACTCATATTCTGACCACTAGTTAAAGATCCGACCAATAGTACATCTTAAACCTATTTTTGGCTAATATTGTAGATAACTAAACGTTTCTAGACAAAATACTAGACCTATTGGAGTTAGTTTAGTCCAAAAATATTAAGTATTTGATTTTATATGATTTTTGCAAAACAAAATGACAATCTGGAAATCTGTTAAAATATTGTTCTTTAGATCGATAGTTGAGAATCT
>JAIUZE010025999.1:0-35694 GCA_022085475.1 Heliosperma pusillum | reverse complement strand
TTGAAAGTGTGGAGACATTATCTTATTGGAGTTCATTGTTGTATCTTCACCGATCACAAGAGTTTGAAGTACATATTTACTCAAAAAGAGTTGAATATGAGGCAAAGAAGATGGTTGGAATTGGTGAATGATTATGATTTTGAGTTGTTATATCATGAAGGGAAGGCTAATGTTGTTGCCGATGCTCTTAGTAGGAAAGCTTCTCATGCATTGAATGCTATGCGGGTATTACCCGATGATCTTTGTGCCGCGTTTCGAAAGTTGAAGTTGGAATTCGTGGAGCGTGGATTTGTTTATGTTGGTGCTATGACTGCCGAACCTGTTTTTCTCCGTGAGATCAGGAAAGCACGTTGATGATCTTCCCGACAAGTCGATTCAAGCCAAGTCTTGAAGGTAAAGGTAAAAAGATTTCAAGTTTGTGATGAAGGTGTTCTTTCGTTTCCATGGCCGCTCATTTGTTCCTAATGCTCTTAATTTGAGGATGCGAGTTCTTGATGAAGCTCACCTTTCCCCTTATTCTATTCACCCCGGTGGTGATAAGATGTACAAGGATTTGAAGCTACAATTTTGGTGGCCGAACTTGAAGGGTGATGTTGTATCTTATGTTGGTAGATGTCTTACTTGCCAACAAGTGAAGATTGAACACAAGAGGCCCGGTGGATTGCTACAACCGTTGTATATTCCGCTATGGAAGTGGGAATCTATTTCTATGGATTTTGTTATGGCTTTTCCGAGAACCGTTGGAGGTAAAGATGCCGTTTGGGTTGTTGTTGATCGTTTGACCAAGTGTGCTAGATTTATTCCGATCAAAGAAACTTGGAGTTTGGATCGACTAGCGAAAGCCTATGTTGATGAAATTGTTAGATATCATGGAGTTCCTAAGGAGATTATATCCGACCGAGATCCGAGATTCTGTTCGAGATTTTGGAAGGCTTTACAAGAAGCCATGGGTAGTAAGTTGTTGATGAGTACTGCATTTCATGCCGCTACGGATGGTCAGACTGAGAGGACTATTCAGACTTTAGAAGACTTGCTTAGAGCTTGTGCTCTTGACTTTCAGTCTAGTTGGGAAAAGAGTCTACCGTTGGTGGAGTTTTCTTACAACAATAGTTATCATGCATCTATCAAGATGGCTCCATATGAAGCTCTTTATGGAAGGAAATGTCGGAGTCCTATATGTTGGAATCAATTGAGTGACAATCGTGATTTAGGCCCGATGTTCTTGTTGAAACCATTGATAATGTGAAGGTCATTCGTGATAGAATGAAAGCCGCTCAAGACCGTCAAAAGTCTTATGCCGATATCCGAAGAAGGCCGTTAGAATTCGAGGTGGGAGATAAAGTATTCTTGAAGGTATCTCCAATGAAGGGTGTTAAACGGTTTGGTGTTAAGGGTAAATTGAGCCCGAAATACATTGGACCCTTTGATATTGTGAAAAGGATTGGTGCCGTTGCTTATAAGTTGGATTTGCCGCCGAATTTGGCTAAGGTTCATGATGTATTCCATGTTTCTCAATTGAGGAAGTATGTTAGTGATCCAAGCCATGTCTTTCAAGTTGAAATGCCCGAGCTTGAACCGAATTTATCCTTTGAAGAGAAGCCGATCCGCATCCTAGATCGTAAGGATAGGAAGTTGAGAAGTAAAGTAGTTCCTTTAGTGAAAGTCTTGTGGAGAAGTGCTAATGTCGAAGAAGAGACTTGGGAAACTGAAGCTTCTATGCGTAGTAAATATCCGAGTCTATTCGAGTAAGGTATTTTTTTCTTTCCCTCAAGTTTCGAGGGCGAAACTTTTTAAAAGTTGGGGTGATTGTAACACCCGCTATTGTACCCTATTTTTAAAATGAAAATATTTTACGGATACTTTTCAGTGAATTTAAGTTTTAATTTAGAATTTAATATTCCGAGTCGAATTTAGAATTTTCGAGTTCGTATTTGGAATTTCCGCGAGATTCCATGAGAATCCCGTCTTAAGGCGTCATTGAATTTTGTTGACTTTTTCTCATACACAACTCATACTCCCTTAACCTATTTCATTCACTCAAACACAAACATTACTTCTTCCTTAAGAAAAATCAAAACCCTTGCCTCCATTTTGATCCATCTTTGAATCATCGTATCTCATTCATTTCTTGCTTAAATTTACGTAAGTTCGTCTTATTCTTCCCCTCTTACCTTCCTCTATCCGTATTGATAATAAAATTACCGTCTTTCTCGCTTTTCAAACTTTCCGTCTTTCTCAAGGTGAAGTAAATTCATCTTTTATGATCTATTTGTAGGTGGTGACCTCCAAGATCCCGACAAAGACTATTTCAAAATTGAAGAGGAGCTTGACGAGTAGTGAAGACGCAATAAGGTAACGGTGAAGGGTTACTCGATATCATTTACGTGTTTTACATGCTTTATATGTTAGAATTCGTATTTAGAATACGATTAGGAAGCTTAGGATTCATGTTATGGTTGATGATGGTTGTTATTTGATGATTGTTTATGATGAATATTGATTGTTGATAATTATTAGAAATGAACTATGAGAATTGGAAATGATAGAATGAATGTTGTTGTTCTCGGGTGGAGTTGTGTTCCCAGCCGGGTGACCGGCCGCCGATCCCCTGACTGGCTGGGTATACATCAGAATGAACCTTGATTTTTGTATAGAGGTGTTCCTGGCCGGGTGCTCGGCCGCCGGTCTCCAGACCGGCCTGGAGCACACTGCTCTGTTTTCTATGATTTTTGGATTTTAGCTTGATGCGCGAGCCTGGGTACCGGCCGCCTGTCCACTGACCGGCCGGCACTACGGCTGTATATTTTTCCTATGATTTCTAAAATTCGTAATTTATAATAGTTCGCATGATTCGTTTATCGTATAATTTTACGTAGTGACTTATAATATTAATGTTTTGGACATATGATATTTCATTCGCTTGTATCACATGTTTTGTGACGGTTTTTGGTATGTCCCACTTGAGTCGGTTTTTACAATGATACGGTTTGAGCACTATTTTGTCTTGTGCTTTGTACTCTCATCCCCTTGGCTACCTCCACGTTCGTAAGGCTGGAATGTCGGAACGGGGAGGTATCCTACTGCTTAATTGCATGTGTAGTGGGCATACGACGACGTTGTTGGGATTGAACGCATTGCGTTGATAGACCCGGCCGTCAAATGTTGTGTACTTGCGAGGTGGTGTTATTTGCATGTAGCGTACCGCTTGTTATGAGGCTTGTGCTCTTTTCCGCCTCTTTCGTGAATTGATCTACCGAATTTGGGGTACTCGGCGTCTATGATTGGCCGAGTCTTGGATGCGAAATGTCATCGCATGTCGAATCAAAAAACGTTTATTCCGAGAATCTGGCCAGGTTTAGACTAGGACTGCAGCAGGAGCTCACCCAAGGGGCCTTGATGATCAAGCCACAAACAAGGCAAGCCTAACCCCAATGACCCCTCAGATGGAAGCTAGAGTTACAAGGTCCAAACAACAAGCTATGACAAGCCAAGACCAAGCCATGCCAAGCTACAACAGTGAGGGAGACAGTCCAAGACTCAACAACCCATGCCAAGCCCCAACACAACCCACATTACCCACACAAGACAGAAACAAACCCCTTCAGGCTCAGACAGACCAATTCACAAACCCTGTATCTAGGAGGTACACCAGAGCATCCCAACCACCCCCACCATGGCCTACCATCAAGCCAACCCACTAAGCTACAAGTTTGTCCAGGACAAATCCTTTTGAAGTCTAGTAAAAACCCATGAAACAGACACCCCAAGTTAGAGTCCAGCAAACCCATTAAAAACAGAGAAAGTACAAGGCAGTTTGTGGTTTCCTTTTGTTTAAGTCAACTTGTCCTCGTCCAAGGCAGGTCTTATCTATGTTCTAATAAGAGTAGGGAGTCCCAAGGAGCAGCAACACATCCAGGCAAAGCAACAAGGCAACAAGAACAACAGATTTCCATTTCAGGAAAACTCCAAAACTGCTTTATTTGCTTTTTGTTCAGTCTGTTTTTGTGTCTTGTGTCTGTTCTTTATAGTTGTTGAGCTCGTCCTATTATGAGGCTCTTAATTAGTGTCAGTAGTAGTAGTTTGAATCCTAAGTTGGCCCTTGGATGATCTGTGCATCCAATGGCTCACAAGTTATCAGCCCCTCTATATAAAGAGGTCTTGTATGTTTGTTTGAGGCAGACTTTTATGAATGAATGAATTAAACTTTGAGAAATCACTCAATGTTATCAAACTTGTGCTAAGAGCTGTAGTTTGAAGCAAGCCTGATACATCTCCAAGGTGTTTGATCAGTGCCTTGTATTGTGAGTCAAGTTATACCTGTGCTTTGCTGTGGTTAACTTACTTGCTGTTGAGTTTAGTTTAGAGTGTTTGTGCTTTGCTGTAATACTTGAAAACTATCTCTAAACCCAGTCTTTGAGTCCTTTTCTCTTGTGCCTTGCTGTAGAGGATTGTCTCTAAGTCATATCCCCTGAGTCTTTCAGTTAAACAACTCAACATCCCTAAAAACAATATCCCTTGTCACTTGTTTTGTTCTCAGTTTGAATCAAGTTCATCAAGCTTATTTAAAACTTGTGAACTTTAGTAGTTTACACTCCAAGGACCGTATTATTATCGTCGTGCTACCAGGAGGAAATTAGTCTACATATACGAAATGTAGCATCGTGTATGCGTTCAGGGAAATGTTATATCCCGTGGATGCCTTTTAATCATACTTGCCATGTACACGGTGCTAGTGCGTTTCATTTACCGTGAGAGATGTCGTCTTGTGTCGTGGTTCTTGGATGCGTGATTTCATGACTTATTATTCATGGTCATTGCATGTTTGGGCATCGTCAATGTATTGGTACGTTTGAATGGATGATAATATGATGGATTTATTGTGATCATCGCATGACTTGGCATGGTTTGTTTGTCGAGTCTCAATCTTATCAAACTTATACCGCTAACGGTGAGATGCAAGCCCTAGTGAGCGTATTCGGTTGCCTAAGAGTGTCTTCCCCGAGTCTTTTTATAACATGATGGATTCGGACTTGTAACTCGTATGCTCTTATTATGATGTATCGAATTACCTATCTATCCTTATTGTATCTCACATGTATATCTATATATGCATGCTTTTACTTTTGTATTTCCTTTGATGTACGTTTAATGTGATATGGCTGGGAGAACCCGAAGTTACTCCCCACTGATTCTGGCGTTCATGTTTTTCATGGATGAACAGGTTGCTTGCATGGATGACTTTTTGCTTATGCTATTTTGGGTTCGGGTGTGAGCTAGCAGGCGTTGTCCCTGGAAGTTTCACCTCTAGATGATTCTAGCTAGTTTTGCTAAACCTTTGTTCTTTGCTAACATTTTGAGAGACCCCGTCTCTTTGTTGTATTTCGTAATTAGTTTGTAATATTTTGACACTCCTCGTATTATCTATCTTGCATGTATGAAAGTTTTTAAAATACCGTATTTCCGCATATTATTTCACATGCTTGTATGTTTTATATTTCCGCATTCGCGAGGGTTGTCACAGTGTGACTCATTCTGGATCGAACCATATCAAGCAATGTTCGATTTCTCCGTTCGAAAGCATTTAAATAGTCACATTTTTCCCTCATTTTCGTCCCCATTTTGGTCCGTTTACACGGATTTGCGTGCCCTTGATTGCATTTTGCTTCCCGATTTCCCGTGCTATGAATGTCGATCTTAATTTGTAGGAATTAAGGCGGAAATGAATAAATCGAAGCATAAAGGTCTTGCATAAGTCGGGATTCGAAGATGAGAAGAAGAATGAGGAAAGGAGCTTCAGGTGGCGCAGGCCTGCCCTCCGACCGGCGGCCGGCTACCCGGCTCAGAACACATGCCCACAATGAAAGAAGATGAGAAAGAGAAGAAAAGGCCCAGGTAGTGCCGGCCGGTCGACCGGCGGCCGGTCGACTTCCCGGCCTATGCAACATCAGTAAGTACATTGTAACGTCTTGGTGTTCCAGGCCGGTGGGAGGCCGGCGGCCGGTGGACCGGCCAGGACCCCCAGTCTTTACACTTAGAAGCATTTTGAAGATGTGAACATTGAAGACACTGATGTGCCCCAGGCCGGTCAGAGGGCCGGCGGCCGGTCGACCGGCCAGGAACACAACACTGAAAATTCGCCTTCTCTTCTTATTTCTTTCTTAATTTTCGAGATACCTATATATACCCTTCCCCTAATATTTTGTAAGCAGCTTTTAATATTCCCTTAGCACAAAACCCTAGATATTTGTATCCTCTATTAAGTACTAATTACTCTCCTAATCGTTCCCTAATTAAGCTTAATTTCTCATTTCAAGTTGGTAGATCTAGTCTTTCCTAGTAGAATTATTTCAGTTTTGGGTTTGTATTGAGGATTTAGGGTTGAAGACATTCTCCCTCTTCATTAATACAAGCTTGTTGGTATTAAATTTCTCATCTTTTTGTTATTTATGCAATTTAATTTCATTTCTAGTTTATTGTTTATCATTTGATTGTTATAGTTATTCATCTCATAGCACTATGTTTATTTCACTACTTCTTGCCTCTATTTGTTTGATTTTCCTTACCATGTGTGAGTAGTTTCCCTCTAGGGTTTAGGGGGAGCCTAAGGGAGGATCATGTGGGGTAATTAGTTGGGTAATTAGTTGGGTAATTAGTAGATTTGTGGTAATTATTTGGGTATTACTCATATGCACACAAAGTGTTTGATGAAATGTGTGAACGAAAGTTGCCCATTTTATCAAGCATGGTTTGATTATTTCTTAAGCGACGGTGGTAGAAATGATTAGACTAGTGTTTATATGGGTGATTTGAGACAAATGCGATGGCTTTGTTGATGATTATCGATTGTTGAGACATTAGCAATTGATTTTACTCGAATTTGTTACCCACTTGCTAATTACCCGACTAGCCCATTAATCCCCCTAAGGTGAACCCTTCACCTTAGTCTTTCCCTTAATTGTTTTCATCATTATTATTTAGCGATTACTTGTTTTTCCTAGTTTTTAGTTAACTTTCCAATCCAACATTTATTAGGCTAGAATAGGACGCGATCAAACTAGTAGTTGACCCCCTCCATCCTCGTGGATTCGACCCCTTTATACTACTTATTTTGGGTTATTTTTGATGTTTGTTTTAACGACGAAACCATCATCAGACACACCATTTAATTGAGGTGTTCCAGGTGGAGTTAACTGTAGTACTACACCACAGTTTTTAAGGTGTTGATCAAACTCATTCGAAAGATATTCGCCACCACGATCTGAACGTAGTGCTTTAATCTTTCTACCCAGCTGGTTTTCAACCTTATTCTGGTATTCCTTGAACTTATCAAAGGACTCACTTTTGTGCTTCATTAAGTAGACATATCCATATCTACTCAAATCGTCCGTGAAAGTGATAAAATATCTATAGCCATCTCTAGCGTTGATTGACATAGGTCCACACACATCAGTATGTATGAGTCCTAATAGGTCAGCAGCGCGCATTCCAACACCTTTGAAGGAAATTCGAGTCATTTTGCCTATGAGACATGATTCACACGTGCCAAATGATGCATAGTCAAATGGAGAGATAGTCCCATTGTCAATGAGCTTCTTCACGCGTTTTTCATTTATGTGTCCCATACGGCAATGCCATAGATAGGTTTGATCTTTGTCACCAACCTTTACCTTTTTATTACTCACATGCAATATATCTGTGGTTTGATCTAAAACATAAATCCCATTCATGGAAACTGCTTTACCATAAATCATTTCGTTAAAGGAGAAAATATAGCTATTATCCTTTATTACAAATGAAAAACCGTTCTTATCGAGTACGGAAATAGAAATAATGTTTTTAGATAAACTGGGTACATAGTAACAGTTATTTAAAAATAACTCAAATCCACTTGGGAGTTGGATTACATATGTTCCCACTGAAACGGCAGCTACTCTTGCTCCATTCCCCACTCGCAGGTCCACATCACCCTTTTCGAGAGTTTTGATGTTTCTTAGGCCCTGCAAATGATTACACAGATGAGAACCACAACCAGTATCAAGTACCCAAGTTCCGAAACTTGCATGGTTAATCTCAATCATATGAATAAAAGAAGACATACCAACAGGAGTGATGCGGCCTGCTTTTACGTCTTCAGCATACACGGGACAGTTGCGCCTCCAATGCCCAATCTTGTGGCAATGGTGGCACTCCATGTTTTCTTTGCTCTTTGTCTTGCCTTGTGAGCTACTGCTAGTCTCACCAGGCCCACTCTTGCCCTTTCCCGGCTTCTTGAACTTCGGCTTCCATACAGCTAGGTCGGCATGTGCCTTGCCCTTACCCTTACCCTTGTTTGCAATCATGAGAACGTCCTGCTTCAGGCTCCCACTCAATTTCAGATCCTTCTCAGTCTGTATGAGAAGTGAGTGTAGCTGATGAGGATTTCTCTTCAAATCATTCATATAGTAATTTGCCTTGAATTGGGCAAAATCATCATGAAGTGAATGAAGCATGCGGTCAGTGAACACGCTCTCTTTGATTTTGCAATCAAGTGCCTCCAGTTTTTCGAGATTCTCGATCACATCGAAATGTGTGGGCTAACCGGTTGGCCCTTCTGGAGTTTCGCTTCAAAGAAGCAAGTGGTAAGCTCATACATAACGATCTGCGGTGCTTTTGAGAACTCGTTAGTGAGCGTGGTGAAAATCTTGTTTGCACCTTGGGCAATGAATCGTCTTTGCAAATTGGATTCCATTGAAAAGATGAGTACGTTCTTTATCGCACCCGCCTCCATTACGAAATCACTATAAGCAAGTGATTCATTTGCTCCTGCATTGGGGCCTGGGTTAGGCGGTAGTGGCTCAGTCAAGTACTTGAGCTTACCGTCAGCTATGGCAGCATTCCGTAATGAAGCCTCCCAGTCCGCAAAGTTGGACCCGTTATTCTTCAGTCGCGTGTACTGATTCATGTTGTCCATGAACATCTTAAGCCAGGATTCGCGTGCGAGCGTGGCACTTGGCATAGGGGCATCAGCATGTCCAGCCATTTGTTATAACAGTTTTATCGATATAAATGAATGCTACACTGCGAAAAGGAGATAAAACATAATAAGCATTTTCATCGTTTTAATTAAGTCTAATGCAAACCGATTAATGCGAAGACTCTTGCATTTATACAATTGACCTCCCTCAAGTATTATATAAATGATCCCAAGACTCAATTTCTGTAAATTGATAAGCCAACTTCTTGGCTAATTCTACTTTTAGAATTTCTGGTCGATAAATTTCTGTAAATGCTATCTTTAGTCCATCATAATCACGAGATATTACTCGGACTATAATGTTGAGGTAAAATAGGTCAACACATACTACTTACCCAACGTAGAAGGAGTCATATGGAGAGTAAGGTCATATATGCCTACCGACGAAGAAGGGATTCATAGCAGTTTTCCCTATAAAGACTAATCTCAATTTTGGGTTTTAGAGGAAGGTCCATCAGCTTTAATTTTATTCATTTAAGTGAACGAATGATCTAGCATTTTGAGAATGAATAATTTAAGATGATAGCTTTTAGAATTTTGAGTGACATCTGGATGTCCATGATAATTAACATACAATCTATATGAGTCAATTTTCATGCAATTAAGTAGTAGTAGGTGGTTTGGTTTAGGCGGAATATGATGCAATAACTATCATGCAAAAGAAAAACAATAAGAACGGAAAAATGAAAAACAAAGTACAAAGTCCTAGTGTGGCCTATCCTATCAAAATAGAACAAAAATACACTTTGGAATCCATCCTTATGGACCCTAGAAGCTTGACTTGATGTTCCATCTTGGTCCATGTAGCGGGAGTGAGCTATCCGATCTCCATCTTTGGTCTTCTCAAAAAATACAATTTTTAAAATTACAAAATATAAACCTATTTACATTCTAATTTAAAAATTATAATTAAATATTACCAAGGGGAGATTCGAGATCTCAAAATACATCAAAGACCATGTTACCATCATCACGATAACACAATCTACTAAGGCCACACTAAGCAATACAAATTACAACCTCTTGTAAAAATACCAAAATAATTCATTCATCCATTCATTCAACCATAATAAAATGCATCAACAAAATAAATTAAACCTTCAAGACATAATTCATTAATTATGATGATTAATTTATCCAAACCACTTTTAAAATGATCAAAATTATGTGACAATTCCTTAATTGTACACAACAATTTTAATCAACCATAATCCAATTTAATTCTTATTATCGGGTATAACATAAATTAAATTCAACATTATTTTAAAACTTTTTAAAATAATAGGGTATCTATCATTGTGAACTTTTTCACAACAACAAACAACATACATTATCTTTATAATGCAATAAACAAAAATTAAAATTAATTTTTTTTTCACTATTCACGGATGAACAGTACCCGTGAACAGTAGCAGATACAAATTTTTTTTTTTTTTTTTTTTTAAATTTTTTCGGTTTTAAGAAAAACAAAACAAAAACATACAAATTAATCTTATTAATTTGATCATGCTAATAAAACTAGATCGGTACAAACATTCAACATCTAATCATTATTAAACATTGATACAAACTAGATGATTCAAATTAACTTTTTAAGATGAATATCTAAATCATGATTAATCGATTATCAAAATACTCAACTAATCATAATTGTTTTGTATATTCATATCGAAAATTTTAGCACAATGAATGTTCTTTAACATCCAAAACAAGTTCCTTTTACATGTCAATTTAATCCTCATTAAATCAAAATATCAACAAATTCATTATATTATTATCTTAACATATTAAAACAACAACATATATGAATCAAAAAGGAAAAACAAGGCAAAAAAAAAAAATTTCCTCACGGCTGAACAGTGCCGTGAACAGTACCAAAATATTTTGTTTTTTTTTTCCTGGCCGTGAACAGTACCAAAAAAAACAAACCCTAATTTTTTTTTTCTTCTTTCAGCCGAAACAAAAAACGCAAAACAAAAATTTCTAATCTTATATTTCATCAAATATGAAAACATATAAAATAATTTCATAGCCAAATGCTCTGATACCATTTGTGGGAAATATCGGTATACTTCCCTATAAATTTTTTGGATTATAATGAAATTATAACTATATGAATTTTTAGTCATAAATGAAATTGCATAATATAAACAAGAGATTAAGAAATAACCTTCGGTCCTAGAAAAAGGCCTAAGAACAAATACCAAAGTAGGTATTCTCCTAATCGTAACACCCAAGATGGTTCAAGAAATGCCTTCGTCGTGCTAGAACGAATACCCAAAAATTACTTCTAATTTTGTGTGTATATTGATGATGAATATGGAGATGAATGAGAGAGTTAAAAATCAGAATTTTCCTCCTCTTTTTCTTTTGTGTGTGCCGTGAGATTAGAGTAGTGATTAGGGTTTTTATTTTTCTTTTTTTTTCTCTTCTTGTAGCCGTGAGATCCAAGAGCCAAAAAAAAACCTAGTTTCCTAATTTCACTCAACCTCTATTAGGCAGTTAGCATATCATTTAATATGTACATAATATAATATGTATTCTAATTATTACTAGTAATGGACCGTTACATAAACCGAGTAATGCCGGACCAATACACTATAATAATATCGTGTAATACATATCCGCCAACTTAAATATAACAGTTTATATTTAGTTTAGACCAACATTATATACATGGATTAAATATAACATTTTATATTCAATTACCAGCTAACATTATTTAATCGTTATTAAATAATCGTATCATCATCACATTTGACTAACCTTTTAGTCAAATACATCGACTAACCTTTTAGTCATTTAATAAGGCATCAATATGATTATTTTCTCAAATAATCACATCTCTCAAAACACATCCTTTAGGTGTGACTTTTAGGGATCAGTTGATCACCGCCATCTGTATGACAATAACGTCAAACTTATCTAGCAAGCCAACCGTTATCGATAAACGTTAATCAACTGATTATAATACAAAGTATACCCTGTGAACCTTAGCTGTTATCACACTAACTGTGGAGGACACTAGCTCCAACACCGGTATCAAATAAAATAAGGCACGGTTGTTTAAGATTGAGAACATACCCGTAATTATCTCTGGATGAGCATCGGCTTCGGCTTGGCTTAGAACATAGATAGATCCCTTGGGCTTGGCACTTGGAGTGGGCAACTTTCGATCGGGGCAATCATCATAACGGTGACCGGTCTTCTTGCAAAAGTAGCAAGTTAAATGTCGGTTGCAGCATCCAACACCGGGATGGTGTTGTTGTCTACAACGGTTGCAAAGGCGACCTTGAGCTTGGACTCGAGCATTAGCATGAACTTTAGGGGGAGCATAAGGCCTAGGATCCACATTAAAAGTAGCTTGGGGCAAGAAATGAGTGAAAGCCCTTGCATTTGCATTTGAAAGAGTGTTAAATCTCCGCTTGTTAGCATAGGCATTGGAAGATGAGGGAGTAAATGACCTTTTGCCATAGAAGTTTGGCTTAGGTGAGAAAGAAGAAGAGGGACATTTCATATTCGCTTCATCTTTGATGGCCTTCATGGAATTCTCGGCCCAAAGTGCATCATCATACAACTCTCCAAAGGAGGTAGAGCTCCCCCTTACTTTGCTTTGGAGCAAATCACTAAGCTTATTACGATAGTAAAAAGCACGGTCTTCATCATCCTTAATGAGTCGGTGCAAAGTGAGCAAGCTTGTTAAATTGGGTGGTAAAATCTTGAACCGACAAGTCACCTTGTTTGAAATCGATGAATTCTTTGAGTCTTTGTTGCTTGAGTTCTTTGGGGTAAAATTGATCTTCAACAAGAGTCTTGAAACGTTCCCAATTGAAATTGACTTCAAGAGTAGCGGTAGGACTAGTAATCGACCACCAGTTGTCGACCTCTCTCACAAGAAAATGCTTGGAAATCCTTACTTTGTCTTTTTCTCGAACTTGATACAAGTCGAATTGCTTCTCCATCTCCCGGAACCATTCCGAGAGCTTGGTAGGGTCCGGTTCTGCACCATAAGGCTTGGTCTTGCTCCTAGCAATTTGACTAGCCACCCAAGCATAGCCTCCTTGATGATGGTCTTCTCTAGGAGAAGGGGCTTGGTTAGCATGAGCATGGGCCTCATCTTGTTGATTCCTAAGGACTTAAGTAAGACCCTCCAATATAGCATTTTCTACAAGTCGAGGTCTAAGCATCTTCATAAGACACAAAAACAAAACAAGGTTAATCCTAACACTTAGCACAATAATAGAGACTACCAAGTAAAGTCCTTCATTTCTACTCATCTCTCATTCATTATTTCAAGGTCAAGTTATAATTTAAGTTTAGGGTTCACGTGTGTGCGTCGGGAGCGTCATAGGCTCTAATACCAACTGTGACAAACCTCGTGATAGCGAAAATAAAACATAACAAGCATGCGATTATATAGCGGAAAATACGATATTTTTGAAACTTTTTACATGCCAAGGGGGAAAATACGAGGAGTGTCAAATAAATACAAGCCAAAGTATAAAAATACTACAAGGAGACATAGTCTCTCAAAACGTAGTCAAAGCATAAATAAAGTCTAGCAAACTACCTAAGAACGTCAAGGGGTGAATCGTCAAAGGCCAACGCCCGCTAGCTCACACACGAACCCAAAAAGTAAGTAAAGATCCAACCATGAAACATGTACATTCATAAAATATGAACGCCACAGTCAGTGGGGAGTAACTCCGGGTTCTCCCAGCCATATCGCAAGTAAACATACATAAACGATAATTAAACATGTAGAAACATATGTACAAGTGAATCATGTGAACTACAAACATGCATTTCAAGATAATATGATATAAGTATGTGAAATACTAAAAACTAAGCTCCATGTTATGAACCGACTCTGGAATGACACCCTTAGGCAACTATATACACACTAGAGCTTGCATCTCACTGTTAGTAGCATATACTTGATAAGGTAGAGACTCGACATACAAACCAATTCAAGGCATCCAAGGGTCACAAGTAATCAAACATATACTCTCACGGTTAATGACACGCAATAGCACCATGTACATAGAAAGTATGCTCAAAACACGTCCACGGGATAAACATTTCCCTAAACCATACACGATAAACATTTCGTATATGAAAGACTCATTTCCTCCCGGTAGGAAGACGATAATAATACGGCCATAGTCTAAACCTGGCCGGACTCTCGGAATGAACATGTTCAGATTTGACATGCGATCAACATTTTGTATCCAAGACACGATCAACACAAAGGACGTCGAGTACCTCAAATTCGGCTAAACTACACGAAAGAGGCTGAAAGAGTACAAGAATCATAGACAAGCGGTACGCTACATGCAATGACACCACCTTGCAAGGATACGACATTTGACGGCCGGGTCGATCAACGCATTGCGTTCACCTCCCAACAACGTTGTCATATCCCCACTAACAAATGCATACAAGCATCAAGGATACACCCAATCGCTCCAACATTCCAGTCTAACGAGGATAAGGGTGTAGCTGGGGAATGAGAGTTCAAAGCACTCAACGATTAGTGCTAAAGTCAATACATAAGGTAAAACCGACTCAAGAGAGGACATACCAAAAACCGTCACAAATCATGTGATATAAACATATGAGATATTATATAATCTAAACATGAATATTAAATATTATTACGTAAGTTTATAAGATAAACAAACCATACAAACTAATACATGTGAAGACAAGGGGAGAAGAAATAAGAAATATACACAGGAGGTGCCAGCCGGTCAGGTGGACCGGCTGCCGTGTGGCCGGCTGGCACTACAAAAACACTTAACAACAATAACAATTTACAGGGGACTCCCAGTCGGTGGGTGTGACCGGCTGTCGGCTACCCGGCTGGGGGTCATAGAACAATTGAAAAAGTGAAGAAAAGGGGGTAGATGGGAAGTCTCAGCCGGTCTCACCGGCTGCCGGGTGGCCGGCTGACACACACTTCCTAACAAAATATCAACCAAACTTACAGGTGTGCCCAGCCAGTTGGGGGGGACCGGCGGTCGGTCGGCCGGCTAGGACTCATACTTCACCAAAATCACCAAATTGTCCAATTTCACATCAGGGGGTTACCAACCGATTAGGGTGACCGGCGGCCGGTCGGCCGACTGGGACAACATACTCGAAAAACAAGCTTCGAGATCAACCAATACTCCAAATCCTTTGATACCCATTTAATTCAAACATCATTTATCAACAAAAAACCCCATTTAATGCATTCTAAAAATGACCAATCATTAGGCAAGATCAATTAAGGCAACAAAGGCACATTTATTACTCAACTCAAGTTCAAGCATGATAAGTAGACATAATTAACAAGATAAATGTAACTTAGCATAAGATTAGTGAAAGATAAGTATATGAGGTGAATTCATACATATGGATGAACAACGAACACATATATATGAAATTAAGGCAAAGATTTCATCTTTCACTAAATACAACTACAATTAACACTTAAAAACACATATTTATATCGAGTAACCCTTCACCGTTTCCTTATTGCGTCTTCACTCGTCTTTTAGCTCTTCCTCCACTAGATAGTAGTCCTTGACGGGATCTAGAAGGTCTCCTCCTACAAATTTATATAAAAAGATGACTGTTACACCTTGAGAAAAAGATGAGAAAACGAAAGTGACAAAGACGGGATTTTTATTACCTTAATAGAAAGTGAAGAAGAAAAGAAGAAGAACTAGCCAAGAATTAATGAACTTGGGTAAGAATTGAGTGAATTATGGTAGGATTTGTGTGGAAAGGTTTTAGAGTTCAACAATGGTGAGGGAGGTTAGAGTTTTGTGTTTTTGTGAGGATGAAGATGATGAATAGTGTGCTGAGATTTTGAGTGGAAAAATGTGAATATGGGTTGGTCTTTTGGTTGGGTTGAAGGGATTCATAGGCCCAAAATTGCAACGTAAGGCCTACTCACACGAAATTTTGAGTGGAGTCCGATTATGGACCCGGATTTGCTAGATTAGACACGGAAAGCTAAGTTCTAATCTAAATTTAAAATTAAGCTATCTAATACTAATACAATATTATTAAATTACGACGGCTAAGATTACGGGTGTTACAATCCATATGTACCACCATATGACCATATATAATCCCACTCTTCCCATCACCAAAATCCTACGTCACTAAAAGACTGACTATCTTCATTCCCTCCATATCGCCTACCTCTCTATTTTTCTATCTTCTTCTATTCTCCTTTATCTCATTTTCGTATAAATGTATGCACGTGTTTCCTTAATCTCACATTATCTTTTGTTTATATAATCAATAAATTTGAAAACAATTTAATTTGAAAAAGAAAAAAAAAACTATCCACTGTACATTAATGTATGTAGCATTATTTCACCTCGGGAATGACGGATTTATTTTAAATGCTTCTAATCTACATGGTAAATTTTTATTCTTCTTTTTGGTTATAACGTAAGTATTATTAATGCATGTAATTAGTCTAACGAAGGCAATTTTTTAATGGTTTTACGCTTGTAACATATAAAAAATGGCATTGCGATAAATTTATTAGATCTATCTAAGTAGATTGCAATGTGACTATTTAGCTAGAGGTTTATAATAGGTAAGTAATTTTTTTTCCGCATTTTTTTAAAACCAAATTAAATAAGATAAGTTCAAAAAAATGTATTTGTTTGTGGAGTTTTATATTTTTTTCAGTTTAAAAATCATTATTTTAAATTTTATTTTGATATGGAACATTCTAGATCTATATTTTACTATATGGATTAACGGTTAAATAGTTTGTTAATGCATGCATTGAGTAATTAATGTTGATATTTTACAAATTAGAATGATATCACCTAAATTATCTTATATTTATTAACTAACTGGTTTTTAAATAATCTTACTAAAGCGGCGAGTTCTTATGAATTAAATATATTGGTTATTTTTTTGCTCTAGCAAAAATGTGTAAGGTGAAATTATATAATTTAGTAATTTTTTGTTGATTTTATTTTTAAATTATTAATTTTCAGTATTTTTTTGACATATCAATGTAATTTATTATTAATGTAAAGTTTTAATTCATAATTTAGGATTATTAAAAGGTTGCATGTTAAAATTATTGTATTCCTGAGATAAATTACTTTAGTGTAAAAATGCAAACTGATACATACAATACGGAATAAGGAAAAGAAAAAAAGAAAAAAAAACTAACATGATGATGTGGATCAATGTGGTGCCTTTAAATGTTCCCGTTTTAATAGAATGAAGATGTATTTTCAATTAAAGTAAAACAGCCTATAAAAATTCATCAATTAAAGAAAATTATAAACTGTTTTATTAGTTCGTGAAAGAAAATCATTAAATGTGGATTGATTTTTTTTTTGTATTACGAAACTTATAAAACAACTTACAGTTTTATTTTATACAAGGGAGTCTGCATCAAATCATTGATTATTGGATCAAATATAAGGTTTACCATTTTCTTGTTTCTAACTTTATACCAATTTTATTTAGTTTTTTAGTTAAAAAATTGCAGTTTAAAGTTTAATTAAAATTATATTCTGATAAAAAAAATTATATTTTAACAAAAAGATGATGATTTAACAAAAGAAAATATAATCTCATTTGTTTCCTTACTATTTTAGTTCCCGTGCTAATGCACGGTAAGTTAGGTTATGTATGTAGAAATAGTAATTAAAGTGACAATACCTATATAAAATTTATTTTAATAGCACAAATAATAGAGTAAGATTGTCTTCCATCGTGAAACGGTTTTTTCTTTTAAAAAAAATCATTTACTACGTTTCATAGTCTTACACCGTCTTATACAAAGGTTACCATTTTAATAGAAAATAATCTTTCATTACAACTTTCATGTAGAATAGAAAAAAAATATGTTATTTCATTTGTAGCGACATTTGACATATTCCATACTTTTTAGGAATGACAAACCAAAGTTGATATTAGTACATGTGGACCCAATTTCTACATAATGTGTGTATATAATAATTGGCCATTTATTGAAGGCCAATCCTTAAAAAAATGCTGAGCGGGAAAAAAAATTGCAGTTCACTTATTCTTTTAGTTAATATTCTTTTAGTTATTGGGTGTAAAGCACTAAAGTAAGCTAATAAAAAAATTAAATGTCATTGTGAAATCCATATCTTCTCAACCCAACTTTAAATATGATTGATATAAGAAAGAAATTTTTATTCTATGAAATTAATCAATATGGCTCAGTTATAGATATGACAGAATGAAGCTCAAAGCCCAATATAGAGGAATTCATTTAGGCGGAAAAACATTGGAATCACTTATTCTTTAGTATAAGGAGGATTCAAGTAAGTGTAATTTGGAGGAAAAATAGTTTAGATTGCTTATTCTTTTTATATCTAGAGGATTTGATATTAGATATCTAACAAACTTTAATAGAATTCTAACAAAAAATAAAATTTAATTTAAGGAATCTTAATTTTTTTTTATAGTTTTAACAAAATAATCTCTAAGTTTAAACTAGGGTCATTGATCCTATTATGCGCTGATATTAAAATAATTTGCAATAAATTGTCGACATTTAATGATATAACATAGCAAGGTTAATATATCATGGAAAGATTTATTTTCTTTGGTCGCGTGATTAAAAAGTAATTTATCTTACTTTTTTAGATACTAGATTTCATGCCCGTGCGATGCACGGGTTTTATAATTGTAACTCCTTTAGTAGTTTGTAGTTTTTTTTGTCTGATTACTGTTTTATTTACCTTTGTGTATCTTTATACGAACATCGTATTGTGATCTATACTACTCCGTATATACTTATTGTAATAATATATATGAGATGATATTAATTGGAATATATTATATCGTTCTCATTAATTAGTTGTGTATTTGAACACGCTTGAAACTAATGTTAATTTCAAAAGAACTATGCAACTCGTCATGAAATGATTTGCTAATCTCCTACGTCCGTAACCTACAGTGCGTAAAATATATACTTTACTCGTGTAAGACCAACTTAAACATTCGTTGGTTACCTTTTTTTCCCCAATTCCCAAAATACTCCCAAACCCTAAACTCCGAAAATCAATCTGAATTACCTTTTCTCGGATCCGACCAGGGTAGGCGTCATCGTCTACTTGGTTCGTCATCTACAACTGGCCGCTCATCCTGAAGTTTAATTTGAATTTGCCTCGTTATTGTGTAAGTGGTTCTTTCAATATTTAATATTATCAGTCGATCCTTTTCTTCTTTCTAGCTGAAACTCTTCTAGCTTTCTCTCATTCTTAAACATTTAATCAAGGCCGAGAACATAAATATATAACCCAACTACAGGCCTTGTATTTGTATATTATTTTTTATCCCCTTTCCTGACGAATTGCATTTTGACCTTCATGTTTAGTGGCTTGCTGGATGTTCATTGATATAATCCCTAATTATGATGTCCATATGTCATGCATGTATTAAAATACCGCAGACGCAAGAGATTTATCAATTGTAGAACTCATTTTCTCGATTTTATGATATGTTGTTTTATGTTTGGTCGTTTTTTTGTTACATTTTGGTTAGTTTATATAACACTTGCAAATAAATAAGGTTTCCTCTCAATTTGTAAGTGTTAACATGTTCTTTATTTATGTCTTCTATTTCATTCATTCCTTGTCTCATAGATTTTATTCTTCACAAATTCTGTCGTTTATATAACTCCATGGTCATTTGTCGTTTCCTCTATTTCCCAATTGCTGTAAACCTAAATGCCCAAATTGGATCTCAATCACCAATTCCACAACAGTTCCGGCCGGTGTCGCCGTCAACAACCGTCTGGCTTCGTTTATTTTGTTCGGCACCCACCGTCGTCCTCCTTTCCTCAAGATAAATTCGCGTTTCTCCTTTTATTTTGGTAAGTGGTTCTCTCAAATTTACTGCCATGACCAATTTCACACGTTCCCTTCCTCCTTTGTCGCTCAATTGCTTCTATTTTTAAGCCCTAATTTACCATCTTAGATGCGCCAAACTGTTAAATTGATGACCCCAACTATGTGTTCAGTATTGATTATCTTTTTACACTCGCTTTTTCCCACAAATTTGGTCTAATCTGTCTAATTGTTGTATAAGCTTTTTGTTTGATAATGGTTCACCATTGCATGTGTAATATCTTGATATTGATCCGGGCGGTTGTGTGTTTATATAATTCTCATCTATGAGTCTTATATTACATGCATGGTTAAAAAATAACGCAAAGATCCGAGCTAATGCACGTAAAGGCATCATAAAACTTAATTTCAGTTTTTCATGACTTGGTTGTACCTATTATGTAATTCATTAGTCTTAATAAATTTTTGCCACTTGTTTATGTACTGCGACTTGATCATATGTTATGTAACGACACATAACTAAATCTATTCGGAAATGCAATTGTCCATCAGATTTATTAGTTGTTTACTATATCGCATCGCAACCGACTATAATAATTTAAATTTCCAAACTACTAATGATATATTAAAAAAAAGGTCAGGGTCCAGTGAATAGAGTTCAATACCCAATGTTGTTATTATGGATTGTCGTAAAAGTAAAGCCTATGAGCTGAGGAGCGTATGATTTTCCACGAAAAGCGAGCTTACCCGGGTTAGTTGAATTTATTATCAAACAAAGGACTGGTTATTGTTGGGAGATATACCCTCTGATTGTTTTTGCTCAATTGTTTATTAGCTGACAGGAAGACGGTCCAAGCTGTACCTTGCATAGTAACAACTGATATTATCGCACTTATATTCATTGACATCACAACTAAAGTAAAGTGTGTTTTCTATTTCACTTTGATGAGCGTGTACTTTTGTAAGCATATATTGAAGTTATTTATATTTATTGATAGGGAGGTCAAGTCGAGCTTTCAGCGACGTGGGTTTGTTTTGACTGCGTGACTCTCTTTACCTTGAACCAAAATTCCTTGCCAACAAAGGTGTTATATAGTAGCTCTGGGATGTGACTGTAATCTTCGTCATCTTCATCCTAAGATTTAAAAACGAATGTGCTTAATGGTTCTGGATTTTTTATAAGCATAGAAAAGCAATACAAACCTCTATTGTTTGGGAGTCATATAAGCTAAGTGCATCTTGACGGACAATTCTTTTAGCTTCTTTGTCAAATAGGACAAAGGTTGTAGAGGATTTGCAATCTTGAACTTTTAACTCAATACGATACTTAAACAAATGAAGGAGTTAGTCATAAAGTTAGATAATAGTTAAATTGTCAGAATATTGTTGTGGCTATTAAGAGTTGAACTATCTGATGGAGGCTAATACCATATTGTTTGATTCTCAGTTGCCTTTTTGCAAGTGTCACCTATGAAACTCGGACTCGGCACTTTCCCCGCCGTACCCGTGTCAGTACGACACAACACGGATACCGACACGGAATATGTGTCCGGTCGGCAGCAAGAAAAAGGGACACAGTTAAAGAGAAGTGTACCTTAGACGCCATTGAAGAAGAGCACCTAAACGCTATTGAAGAAGGCGGCCAGAAGTGGATGACTAGTGTTTATATGTGTATGAGGGAGCCTCTTCTGCAATAGTGATTCCGCTTCACTTGTGGACACAGCATTATTTTATTATTGGGAGTAGAAATTATTGGGAGTAGAAATTATTATTTTATTATTATTGGGTAACTCAAAAGTTGTCTTTTTCTTATATTCTGGATGTCTAGTAACTTTTCTTAACTAGGTGGGTCACTTGTGTCTTTATTGATTTTTTTTATTGTCTTTATTGTTTCACAGGTGCCAACTTCTAAGAATGCATAGTATTTTCCCACTTAGTACCCACCTAACTACTATACATAAATAATTAAATAAAAAGTTGTATTTTAATTTTTCCATAAAAACTATGAATATATATAAAATTGGATATAGGTTGACCGTGTCCAAATTTGAAAATCGGATACATTGACCGTGTCCAAAAGTTGTCGTATCCGTTATTTATTCGTATCCTCGTATCCTTAATTTTATGACTTTTAGTGTCGGATACAAGGATTCGTACCCGTACCCGTATGTCGTACCCGAGTCCGAGCACCATAGAGTGTCACACTAGAGGCCAGAACCCTTTTGTTTGGGATTCCACAGTTGTGGCTTGCTGGTACAACCAGTGCCCAGGCTTTACCATAGCAATATTTGTTACCTTTGCAATGCAATAGCATATAAGATCCTGTCGTTAAAAAGATAGAACAGTTAGAAGTAGTACGCTTTATTATCTTTAGGGATATTACCCTTATTGGAGTATAGGGAATAAGAGGTTGATCGGAATAGAATGTATTATTTGCCATACCTCTTTGAAGGATAACTTCATTAGTAACTGCTAGTTGTTTGGATTCTCCATTCTTTCACTGCAAATATTTAAATTTAAAGGACATCATTGTTGAGTTATTTGAAAAGGAGAATCTCAGTCTAAAAGAATTTAGGTGTATTGTTAAAGAATACCTGTAAATGGTTGTCAGTGTTTTCACTTTAGGAATGTCTAGGTTGAGGTATAAGCTACTCGATGTGGATGTTGATATGCTATTGTAACCTGTGAAGTAATATAGAATCGTGACGTTTAAGGTTTTTTCTGTTTGGAGATATGAATACATATGCATATAAAGAAGTTTAATGTACATATTGAAAAATTACCATTATAGTTTTTAACTAAGAGGGACGTGACAACAGATTCGAAACTTACCATTCGTGTATGCAGTTACATTATTATATAAAATAGAAGTTTACCTTTTCATCTATGATCAGAACCATGGCAATACTTTGCCTAATCTGGTAACATGAACCTTAATTTTCCAGTCGTTCCTGCCCGAGTCATTGTTGTCGGTCGGAGTTAGTTTCAGTTCGTTTATAAGCTAATACGACATGTTTTGTTGGATGCAATACATGGTTATAGAACTAATGCTACGGATGGAGGAACAAATAAAACATATGATCAGCGTACCTTGGAGCCATGATTCTGAGATTGCAGGTTTTTTTTCTGATGCGGCTGATGTTTAAAGTTGATGTGAGTTTGTGGTTGATGGTGGGTTCTTTATATAGTGTGTGAGACAACTGTATAAGTCTAGGATTAGGAATATAGAATAATAGTTGTTTATTAGGTGATTTGTATATGGAAGAATTGTGCAGGATTAGAAATTTGGAGTAGTATAATAATGTATTTAGTAGTTTTCCAAAAAGATTTCGGAAGAGTTATAGTAACTTTGGGAAGTAGCAGTTGTTTTGAAGAAGAATTCTAACGTTAGATTTTTTAAGTGAGATTTAAGACTTTTTAATTATTTAATTACTCAGATTTTTTAGGGATTTATTATATTAGAAAATACCCTAGAAAGGAGAACCACACACGTGCCTCGAAAAAAGCCTCTTTTATATATATATATTGATTGTTTGGGATGTGAATAATTATTAATAGAGTTTAATGAACTAAAAAAATGGTGGAAACTGATGGGAGTTGGTGATAGAAATAGAAACAAATGGGGAAATATAGGGGTCGTTTTGTTTATGTGGGAATTGCAAGATCACTTGAAATAAAAAAATCATGGGAACTAAATTCCCCTATCCAATTCATGGGAATTTCCAAAATTGTTTAGTTGTCAATGTAGGAATTTACTTTCATAGGAACTTCAACTTACCAAGGGGAGTGTCGGTAAGTAACTTCCTATATTAATGTAAGAAGTCAATTCCATAGGAAGTGCAACTTCCTCCATTTTTACAAAAAAATGACAGCCAAACAACTCCACTTTTTGTAATTCATGTGTTTTTCCAAGGGCAACCAAGCAATCCGAGAGTGTAATTAGTCCCTTAATTGAGGGAGTAATAGTTACCTACCTCATCCCTCAAGTAATGCACTACCTCCCTATGGGGGTATTAATTCATCCCTCGCCTCCTAATTCCAGCCTCCACAACCACCACAAAACACCAATCTCCTCCTATTTCTTCTTATTTTAACTTCCATTACTCCGTTAATACTTACTCTCATCCTAAACAAGCCCTTAATGTAATAACAAATTTTAAACCCGTGAATATTTTCACGGAATCAAAATAAAATGATGATTTATGGTCCTACTTACCTTGAAATCACCTCTTGATATAAATAACGTGGTTTATCCTTTCCTAAGTTGAATTTTATTCATAGAAAGTGTATTCAGAACCCGTTTTGCTCTTTGTTTTTATTTTCTATCTTGATTCTGTCCTATGCTAATGACTATTCAAGTAATCGTGACGAGGGATCGGAAATATATACTTGGGAAGGGAGAAGGATGCAAGCCTTAGATAATCAATGAAGAAAATAGAAAAGAAACAATCTCCCGTCTATTGACCGGCTGGGAGCCCCTAATGAGACTTTTATCTTAAAATGTATTGCGGGCTAAGTGTTGGAGCTAGTGTCCTCCACAGTTAGTGTGATAACGTGTATAAATCTCTTACAGGTTCACAGGGTATACTTAGTATTCTTATCAGTTGATTAACGTTTATCGATAACGGTTGGCTTACTAGAAGTTTGACGTTATTGTCATTTTAATGGCGGTGATCAACTGGTCCCTAAAAGTCACACCTAAAGAATGTGTTTGAGAGATATGATTATATGAAAAATATGATCATATTGACGCCTTATATGACTAAAAGGTTAGTCGATGTATATGACTAAAAGGTTAGTCAATGTAATGATGATACGATTATTTAATATGATTAAATAATACTGGCTGAGACGAATTAAATTTTAATTCGTAATTGAATATAAACTGTTATATCTAATTAATGTATATAATGTAATTATTTAGTACGATTAAATAATGTAAGCTTAAACGAATTAAATGTTAACTCGTAATTAAATATAAACTGTTGTATTTAATTAGCAAATTATAAATATACGATGTTTATAATTGACGTATATATTATAATAATACATACACATATTATACATTAAATAAATAAAAGAAGGAAGACTCATATCTTCACTATACTTCCTAAAACAAGTAGAAGAAAAAGAGGGAGATTCCTCCATCTACTAGACCTCTACTTGCACGGCCAAAAGAGGAGGAGGAGAGTCTTATATAAACTCTTCTTCTCTACATGATTCATCATTCATAACTTGACACAAAAATCATCAGTAATTTTTGTATTCTTTCTAGCACTAGAAAATGCATATCTCAGTGCATCTTGGATGCAACAATTAGAAGAATATCGATTTCAATATTTGTTCTTAGGCCATATTGCTAGGACCAAAAGATTGATTCTAATCTTTATGCTTTTCGTTTATGACTCGTATTTCATATATTATAATTTCGTTATAATCCTTAAATTTCATGTATGAAATATACCGATATTTCCCACAAGTGGTATCAGAGCCGAGGCTACGAAATTATTTTATATGATTTTTCATGAATGAAATATTGAATTAAATATTCGACTGGAATTTTTTTTTGGTCGTGTAATTATTTTTTTTTCTCGGTTGTTTTTAATTTCGGCTGGTTTTTTTTTTTTTGATTTTGATTCTTGTTTTCATTTGATTTATTGATATTGTTGTTTTAATATGTTAAGATGACAATATGATAAATTTGTAGATGTTTTAATTTAATAAGGATTAAATTAGAATGTAAATGGAAATTGTTTTGAATGTTAATGAACATTTGTTTTTGCTATATATTTTCGGTATACATGATGTTAAATTGTTGTTTTGCATCATGATTCATTAATTTTAATGATGTTCAAATCAATTATGATTAATCAAATATTAAGATAATCGATTTAATCATGATTTAGTTTTACATTTTAAAATGTTAAATTGAATCATCTAGTTTGTATCAATGTTTAATAATGATTAAATGTTGATAATTGTACCGATCTTGAAATATTAGCAACATCAAATTAAAATAAAAATAAAAAAATTGGATTTTTCTGTTTTTTTTTTTTATTTTGGCCGAATTATTTTCTTTTATACATTATATTGATAATGTATAATTGTTGTTGTGAAACAGTTCACAATTATTGGATACCCAATTATTTTAAAACGGTTTAAAATAATGATGGATTGATTCATATTATACGATAATATGAATTAAAATTGGATTATGTTTGATTAGAATTATTGTGAGTAATTAAGGAATTGTCACATAATTTTGATCATTTAAATTAGGTGGTTTGGATAAATTACTCTACATAATTAAGGAATTATGTCTTGAATGACTAATTTATTGTTGATGCATTTTATTTTGTTGAATGATTTGTTGAATGATTTATTTACGTATTTTTGCAATTGGTTGTAATTTGTATTACCTAGTGTGGCCTTAGTTGATTATGTTTTCGTAATGATGGAAACATGATCTTGATGTAATTTTGAGATCTCGAATCTCCTTTTGTTTTCTTTGAAATTATGTTTTTAATTTAGAATGTAAATAGGTTTATATTTTGTAATTTATTAAATGTAATTTGAGAAGACTAAAGATGGAGATCGGATTGCTCACTCCCGCTACATGGACCAAGATGGAACATCAAGACAAGCTTTTCAGGTCCAAACATGGATGGATTCCAAAGTTGTATTTTGTTCATTTTGGTAGATAGGCCACACTAGGACTTTGTAATTTTACGTATTTTTCGTTCTTGTTGCTTTTCATCACATGATAGTTAGTGCATCATATTCCGCCTAAACCAAACCACCTACTACTAAAATGCATGAAAATTGACTCATATAGTTTGGATGTTAGTTATCATCGACATAAAGATGTCACACGGATTTTAAGCCATCATCTTAGTTTATTCATTCTCGCATGCTAGATATTCGTTCACTTAAAATGAATTAAATTTAAAGTTGATGGGATCTTCCTCTAAAACCTAAAATTGAGACTAGTCTTTATAGGCCAAACTACTATGAATCCCTTCTTCGCCGGTAGGCATATAGGACCTTACTCTCCATATGACCCCTTCTACGTTGGGTAGGTAGTATGAGTTGACTTATTTTACCTCAACATTATAATCCGAAGAGTTTCTCGTGATTATGATGGACTATAGATAAAATTTTATCGACCAAGAATTCTAAAGGTAGAATTAGCCAATAGGTTGGCTTATCAATTTATAGATAATTGAGTCTTGGGATCATTTATATAATTCTTGAGGGAGGTCAATTGTATAAATGCTTGAGTCTTCGCATTAAACGAGTTTTTGCACTGGACTTAATTCATATCGAAGAGTATGCTTATTATGTTTTTTCTTCTTTTTCGCAGTGTAGAATTCGTCTTATATTGATAATACTGCTATAACAAATGCTTGGCCATAATGATGTCCCTATGCCAAGTGCCACACTCGCACGCGAGTCCTGGCTTAAAACTTTCATGGACCACATGAATCAGTCCACGCGACTGAAGAATGACGGTTCCAACTTTGCGGACTGAGAGGCGGCATTACGGAATGCATCCATTGCTGACGGCAAGCTCAAGTACATGACTGAGCCAATACCGCCAAACCCAGGCCCCAATGCGAGAGCTAACGAGTCACTTGCTTATAGTGACTTCGTTATGGAAGCGGGTGCGATAAAGAACGTACTCATCTTTGCAATGGAAACCAATTTGCAAAGACGCTTCATTGCCCAAGGTGCAAATAAGATTTTCACCACGCTCACTAACGAATTCTCAAAAGCACCGAGAATCGTTACTTATGAGCATACCTGTCGCTTCTTTGAGGCGAAACTCCAGATGGGCCAACCGGTTAGCCCACACATTCTTGATATGATTGAGAATGTCGATATACTGGAGGCACTTGATTGCAAAATCAGTGAGAGCATAGTCATTGACCGTGTGCTTCATTCACTTCCTGATGGTTTTGCCCTTTTCAGGCCAAATTACTACATGAATGACATGAAGAAAAGTCTTCATGAGCTACACTCACTTCTCGTACAGACCGAGAAGGATATGAAATTGAGTGGGAGCATGAAGCAAGATGTTCTCATGATTTCCAACAAGAATAAAGGTAAGGGCAAGGCTCATGGTGACCTAAATGTAGGGAAGCCAAAGTTTAAGAAGTCAGGAAAGGGTAAGAGTGGGCCTGGTGAGACTAGTAGCTCACAAGGCAAGGCAAAGAGCAAGGACAGTGACATTGAGTGCCACCATTGCCACAAGACTAGGCATTGGAGGAGGAACTGTCCCGTGTACCGTGAAGACATAAAAGCAGGCCGCGTCACTCCTGTTGGTATGTCATCTTATATTCATATGATTGAGATTAACCATGCATGTTTCAGAACATGGGTACTTGATACTGGTTGTGGTTCTCATCTGTGTAATCATTTGCAGGGCCTAAAAAACATCACACCTCTCGCAAAGGGTGATGTGGACCTGCAAGTTGGGAATGGAGCAAGCGTTGTTGTAGTCTCAATGGGAACATACGTAATCCAATTCCCGAGTGGATTTGAGTTGTATTTATATAACTGTTACTATGTACCCAGTTTATCTAAGAACATTATATCTGTTTCCGTACTTGATAAAGACGGTTTTTCATTTTCAATAAAAGACAATAACTGTATTTTCTCTTTGAATGAAATGGTTTATGGCAAAGCAGTTTCCATGAATGACATTTATATCTTAGATCAAACAACAGACATATTACATATGAATAATAAGAAAGTAAAGGTTGGTGACAAAGATCAAACTTATCTATGGCACTGTCGTATGGGACACATAAATGAAAAACGTGTAAAGAAGCTCATTAAGAATGAGACTATCTCCCCATTTGATTACGAATCATTTGGCACGTGTGAATCATGTCTTATCGGCAAAATGACTCGAATTTCCTTCAAAGGTGTTGGAATGCGTTCTAATGACCTATTAGGACTCATACATACTGATGTATGTGGACCTATGTCAATCAACGCAAGAGACGGCTATAGATATTTTATCACTTTCACGGATGATTAGAGTAGATGCGGATATGTCTACTTAATGAAGCATAAAAGTGAGTCCTTTGAAAAGTTCAAGGAATTCCAGAATAAGGTTGAGAACCAACTGGGAAGAAAGGTTAAAGCACTTCGATCAGATCGTGGTGGCGAATATCTTTCAAATGAGTTTGATCAACACCTTAAAGACTGTGACATAGTATTACAGTTAACTCCACCTGGAACACCTCAATTAAATGGTGTGTCCGAACGGAGAAATCGAACATTACTTGATATGGTTCGATCCATGATGAGTCACACGGTAGTACCTGATTCAATATGGGGTTTTGCTCTTTTGTCAGCTGCTCTTATACTTAACCGAAGTCCGTCTAAAGCTGTAGACAAGACTCCACATGAGATATGGAAGAAAACGGTCCCTAACTTGTCCTTTATTTGGGTTTGGGGCTGCGAGGCTTATGTCAAGTGGAGACACGAGGATAAGCTCGGCCCGCGATCGGTCAAGACATACTTTATTGGTTATCCAAAAGGAATGTTTGGTCATTACTTCTATTCGCCTACCGAACATCGAGTTTTTGTTGCGGCTAGTGCGAAGTTCTTAGAGAAAGAGTTTCAAGAGAACAAGTCAAGTAATAAAACCTTCGATCTGTCGGAGATTCAAAAACTAACAACCGAGCAACCGATGGAGGAAGATGTTCCTTCAACTTCTGCTACGGTTAATATTCCTCAGGAACCTAGGAGGTCGGGTAGAGTCTCCATTCCTCCAAACAGATACATTGGTATGGTCGAGGAGAGTGATAGATGACATGTGACACCCTCAAATTTGCGGAAAGAAAAAAATAATTTAAATACATAACGAAGGGTGTCATAAATAAAAAGGTTCATAACAAAAGGAAAATAATATTATACACAAGAATTATACAAGACGGGAGACATATCTCCCGTATAAATACGGAAATAAAAGAGTGTATAATAATATACAATCTAAGAACCGAATATAGGTCCAAGGTAAATACTTCGCTCGCTAGATCGTCAATGTACCCAATGTATGCATCACAAACCTGCCAACCGCATTAAATATAAACACGGAAGCCACAGTAAGTGGGGAGTAACTCCGAGTTCTCCCAGCCACGAAATGTCGAGTTTAATTAAAACATGAATAACATAAAAGCAATGTATATGGAGAATACAAAACCTTAACATATATGATATGCTTTTCATGTTATGAAACAATTAACTAACATATAACCTATCATAGGAAAGCTATCATGTGAATCCGATAATAAACTATAACACGAGGTAGGGAAGCTGGTATGCTAGCTCAGAGGTTACCATTAACATGGCCATGATACGCTCAAACCCTAATCAACACGTAATCATGTGAATCAGTTAACAATCGGTAATCCAAACTCTATCAATCTTAGCCGGCTTGCATCTCACCTTCTAAAACTCATAGAATCATCAAACATGAAAGACCATTACTTCTACAAACAGGCATAAGTTCTTAGGACAGTCAATAGAAGACTTTTGTAACTCGAGTCTATACCACGAGGTAGGATATACTTAAATATTTAGGCTCAGCGGTCACTCTAGTAACATGGCCCAAATACCAAGCAAACATCTAGGCTCAGCGGTTACACTAATAACATGGCCCAGATCCAAAGCACATATCTTAGCTCAGAGGTTCCTCTCAGAAACATGTCCAAGATACGACTCAACCCTAAACCTAGACTGCGCAGACCCAGAGAAATGCGAAGATCCATCGCATCCAAGACCCATGATACAATCACATGAGTACACCCTAAGAAGCTCCATCAAAGGGGTTGGCTAGTACTAAAGCTGACTCCATTTCCCAAAGTGGAAACCATGGCAGCCATGCCCCGACTTGAAGATCCATCAAGCCGGGAACACAAAAGCTATCAAGCGGCAAACTCCATATGCTCGTTTTAAAGATAGTACGGGCCACAATGCATGGCCAAGATACTCATTTAGAATTAGAATGGTCAAGACGCCAGATACTCTAATCTCTATGGGTACTTAGTCAAACCACGACACCTACCATATATTAAACAGTCAACGGGAAAATACTCCTATATGTGACTAATTGCATCAAAAGATAATCAAATATCATATCGCCTCATATCTACTAAGGCTAATTCATTAATTAAATACAACCTTACTTGAAGACAAATCCCCGACCCGAGTCCCGCGACGGGTCATCAGTCACAACGGGGCTGACTAGATCTTAGTTTGACCAAACCCGTTTGGTCAAACCGGCTAGAAACAGAGTCTTAGCCCTCGAGGCTTGAACATAAGAATATCACATTCATTTCATGTTATTTCATTCTAGTTCTAACATGTGAATTATTAAAATCATACGAAAACCCGTTTAACTTAACGGATATCAATTTAAACTACCATCTCGTATTATAATTTCTAACATGTGAGAAATAGTAATTTTATGAAAAACCTTTTTAATTAAATATTTTACTTATTACTATTTCTCACTTGCTAATTATTACAAAACGCGATAAAAATAACGATAACTCAAAAACCGTCACAAGTCCCAAGGTGGGACCCACGGCTGATTTTGGGCCGAGACACACCTGGGCCTGGACTGGGCCCCACGGGCTGGTTTGGGCTGTTTTGGGCCTTTTTATCGACTTTACTAAAAACCGTTTCTAATTATTTCCCGCATGCTTTAACATAATTAAAACCCGTCAAAACAACACCATAACTACCAAGTATCGACACAACCCAAAGACCAAACCCCGGACCCACCATGGACCAACCCAGACCGGGTCTGAACCGGCCTGGACCGGCTGGTTTGGTCTGGTTCACAGCCCCTAAACCGCCCCCCTAAACAGCCCCAAAACCGGTTCCCACAACAACAAACACAAATTATTTCCAACATGTTTTAATTAATCAACAACCATTTTAACATCCAATTCAACCATCATGCATATTAAAATCATGATTATGAAGAAATCATAATATATGTCAAGAACACCAACATGTTTATAAATTCATACCACATGATAAAAACGATTACTTATCATGTTACTAATTAAAAACCGTAAATCATAAACACTAACTAAAGTATGTAACATTGATTCGTCGAGTAACTCGGAATCGTTACCTTAGCTAGCACAAAATCAAGTAGCACCAAAATATAAGAACTAAGAACTAAGAAACCCATCTTCTAGTCTTCTCCTAAAATATACGAGTCACCAAACTCGTCTTCAAAATCTTCCCCTATAAGAAATGACAAGAAAAACATTATTAGAACTTAAACTTGATTTTCCATAATTAAATGTTGAAAACGATTTTGTCGGATTTGAAATCAAACCGTACTTGAAGATGGAGAGCGAAGAGGAGATTCTAGAAATATAAGTTAGGACGGATTTAATTAAGAAATGAAGGTTTTATGATGATTTTGCTCAAGAACGACGAAGAACGGATGAAGAACGCTCAAGAACAAATGAAGAACGATGAAGAACGATTAATTTGATCTTAATTTGATTTATTGTAAAATGAAAAGTTGTTAGTGAGTATGTGGTGAGGGAGGGCCGTGTAAATATAGAGGAATTAGGAAGTCGGATTTTGAAATTGTTGTTACGGAATTGACTCGCGTTTAATAATTATATTACGGTAATCGATTAAATATAATTAGCGATTAAGTTAATTGAACTAAATATCAAGATATTATGTTAGTATAATGAAAAGAAAGGAAAATATCAAGGTGAAAGAGAGGACAAAGGAGACGTGTGAAATGGTGAGAAATCGGGTCTGTTTTTAAGCGATTTGCGGAGTTTAAATTGACAGACCGATAACGTTACAAATATCTTAGATATTTTTATTAGTTTAATCATATTAATTAAAAGATCTAATATGAGTGGAAAAAAAGTGACATGGCGCGTGTGACTCATGTCAAAGTCGGGTTTCGGGACTTAAGTTGACCCGGGATTAGTTAAATGACGTTCGGTTAAAACCGTAAAAGTTATTCTTTAAATTCAGAATAAATTCAAAATAATTATATTAAATTACGATAAATTCCGATAAATCTTAATAAAAATAAATTAAATTTATTATTTTTCAAATATAATTTCGGTCTTTAAAATTACGAGGCGAGTCGGGAAAAGTCAACGACAGTCAAAGTTGACTAAAAAGTCACGAAAAGTCAATTGATGACTTAAAAGTCAGGAAAAGTATAATGGACGACTTAAAAGTCAATGACGACTTTTAAAAAGTCAAGAAAAAGTCACTCAAGAAGACCTTAAAAAGTCAAGAAAAGAAAAAAAGTCAAGGATGAATAAAACGGTCTTTTCATGAAATCTCTCAGAAAATTCCAAATACGAACGCGGGGAATTCACACTAGACTCGGACAAAAATTTCTATTTTCAAACCTTAAGTCTGTGAATGAGAAAAGTGTTAGGAATATTTTTACTAGAAAAATTGGGTACTTTTCGGGTTGTTACAATCACCCCTCCTTTTAAAAAGTTTCGTCCTCGAAACTTAGAAGAAGGAACGTAACATATATGTAGGTCGATTTCAAAACTGTTAAAAATATACTTGTAATAAAAATATAGGGTCTTATCAATGGAACGGAAGGTTCTCGTCCGCGGTTAAGAACATCGACGTCCCAAGTCAAAGACTCAAAAGATACATTTTCGCATCAATAAATGAGAAAACTGGTTATCGAACGTCTCCAATAACGAGTCTCAACACTCCTTGACGGTAAAATACTTGAAATCATAAAACATTTCTAAAAACTTTTAGTTCAAAAATTTTATAGTAAAGATAATAAGTCTACTATCTACGCTTAAAATTTCTAACTAAAGCTTCTAATAATTTATCTATAAGAAATGATACTCAATAGAAGGAACGGAATATTCGAAAGAATAAATCGAATAGAAAGAGGGAAGAAAGAAAAATATTAGCCGGAAAAGTAGATCCGTTTATTGATATAGGAATGTCCGAATGAAGATAAGAGCATGAAAACACATCTCCGGACGGTAGAGATATAGGAGTACTTTCTCCAACTGAAGCTTTGAGAGGTAATTTATCGGATAGTCTTATTGAACTAAAGAACAAAGAAGTTCCCGTATAATTTAAACACGGTATTTCTTAAATTGAAAACATACCAGTTACAATGTCTGGGTGAGCACCGGCCTCAGCGCGGCTCACGATGAAAATTCGACCCCTCGGTCTCCCAGAAATAGCTAGTGTAGAAGCTATCTTCTTCCTATAAGGACAAACATTAGCTTGGTGTCCCGGTTTCTGACAGCCATAGCATACAATTGGCTTGTTGAAACAGCCCATACCGGGATGCCTAAGCATCTCGCACCTAAAACAAATACGACTCTTAAGATCGTTGTTGTTGCTCGGAACAAATGGACGGTTTCTCTGATTTGCTTGTCCACTCTAAAAGTTTCTCCTCTTGTTTGGAAAAGAGGGAGAAAAGGAAGGTCGAGATAAAGGAAATAATGGTCTTTTGCCATAAGAATTAGGAGCAACATACGAGGAACGAGCCTCGTCGGCAATCTCCCGAATAGAACTCTCTGCCCATATGGCATCATTGTAGATAGAAATAAAAGAAGTAGCACCCCTACTAATCTTGCCCTTTATCTGAGGAGAAAGCTTTCCTAAATAGAAGAAGGCCTTGTCTTCCTCCCTTGAAATAAGCCGAGTGGCATAATGAGCCAACTCGTTGAACTTGGATGTGAACTTCTGAACTGAGAGAACTCCTTGTTTGAAGTCCATGAATTCTTTCAGTTTCTGCTGTCTCAATTCATCCGGGTAGAACCTCGCCTCCAATAGTTCACGGAAACGAGTCCACCCAAAATCTGGTTCTAACTTAGAAGTAGGGCCAGTAAGTGACCACCACTGATCAGCTTCCTTCACTAAGAAGTGGGAAGCAAGACGGACTTTATCCGCTTCAAGAACATCATAAAGAGAAAAGTTCTTCTCCATTTCTCGAATCCATTCAGAAAGTTTGACAGGATCCCCTTCACCATCATAGGTTTTGGCTTGGTTCCTAGATAGCTGTGAAGCAACCCACATATAACTCCCGTGTCTCTCACGGTCGGAAAGAGGATTAGGAATAGGATTCGCCTGTTGATTTTGCTGATTTTGTTGGTTCTGAATAATAACAGTAAGAGCTGCTAGGATCGCGTTGTCAACTCTCGGAGGCATCTTAGCTAGCAAAAGAAAACACAGATTAGTACTTATCATTTAGCAAGCACAAAGAGACTACAACATAAATCCTAATCTACCCATCTTACCCTTCTATCTCACAAGTTTATTATTTTATTAAGGTCAAGTTATTTATACAAGGGTACACAAACGTGCGTCGGGAGCAAAAATGCTCTGATACCAACTGTGACACCCTCAAATTTGCGGAAAGAAAAAAAAATAATTTAAATAAATAAACAAAGGTGTCATAAATAAAAAGTCCATAACAAAAGGGAAATAATATTTTACATAAGAATTATACAAGACGGGAGACATATCTCCCGTATAAATACGGAAATAAAAGAGTGTATAATAATATACAATCTAAGAACCGAATATAGGTCCAAGGTAAAATACTTCGCTCGCTAGCTCGTCATGTACCCCAAAATATGCATCACCACCTGTTCGACCGCATTAAATATAAACACGGAAGCAACAGTCAGTGGGGAGTAACTCCGAGTTCTCCCAGCCACGAAATGTCGAGTTTAATGAAACATGAAAAACATAAAAGCAATGTATATATAAAATACAAAACCTTAACATATATGATATGGTTTTCATGTTATGAAA
>JAIUZE010025998.1:0-21532 GCA_022085475.1 Heliosperma pusillum | reverse complement strand
CTTCCCCGAGTCTTGAATAACATGATGGTTCCTCAATTTGATTTCCATATGAGCTTATCATTATATATTGGATTGCCTATTTATTCTTATCGTAACTCACATGGATATCTATATATGCATGATTTCACTTTTGTATTTCCTTATATGTTCGTTTAATGTGATATGGCTGGGAGAACCCGGAGTTACTCCCCACTGACTGTGGCATTCATGTTTTTCATGGATGAACAGGTTGCTTGCTATGGATGGCTTTTTGCTTTGACTATTTTGGGTTCGGGTGTGAGCTAGCGGGCGTTGTCCCTGGAAGTTTCACCTCTAGACGATTTTAGCTAGTTTTGCTAAACACTTGTTCTTTGCTAACATTTTAAGAGACCCCGTCTCTTTGTTGTATTTCCGTATTTAGTTGTAATATTTTGACACTCCTCGTTTTATTTAACTTGCATGTATAAAAGTTTTTAAAACTACCTATTTCCGCTATATAATTCACATGCTTGTTTGTTTTATATTTCCGCATTCGCGAGGGTTGTCACAGACATGACCCTATTACTTGTTTGGCTGATTCAGCAAGGGTTCTTGCTTATAGGAAATTCAAGTAAGGGGGTTCTTTTTCCGAGTTATACGCCGAGTTAACTGCTGCAAAATCTCAACCACCCGTGGATGAAGGCAAGGTACTCATTACCCAAGCCGAATATCAAGATCTCAAGGCCACTATCAATGCGCAAAAGCTTGAGCAACAATCTAGTATGGATACCCTCCGGAAACTGCTCGACAGATGCAATTCAATACTTCCAACCAATGACCCAGTCAACGCCATAAATCTGAGAAGTGGTCGTGCTTATGACGGTCGTGTACACGTCCCTGAAAGCACACATACCGAGGTCGATGATGTCTGGGATGAATTAACTGAAGATGTACAGAGAAGTGATCGATCGACTGAGAATGCCATTCGATCGAATGATTTTGTTAATGATACTGCTCGATCGAGTAAACCCACTACTCGATCGAGTGATTCAGCTGAAGAAATTCCTCGATCGAGTAGTAAACATACTCGATCGAGTAGCTCGGTGTTAGAAGATCTTCGATCGAGTAACCCTTCCACTTGATCGAAGGATGATGAGGAAGGAATCACTCGATCGAGTGCATAGAAGTCTCAATCGAGTGAATGTCAGACGTCAGGCACGCGAATCGAGATTGTCTGCGATGAAGTACCTTCCCCTGGTGCGAAGGTACCGAGTAAAGAGAAAATCGGGGACTCGTTTCCGATGGTCAGAGTCTCATACCCAGGTCGTTTACGTGATTCAAAGACGGAGAAACAGTTCAGCAAATTTGTAGACATGGTTAAAAACATTCAGGTAACTGTACCTTTTGCCGAGCTAATCACTCAAGTACCTCCTTACGCCAAATTTATGAAAGATATTGTTACGCGTAAGAAGGCACTTGAGAGTTTCGCTACTGTCGCCTTTATGGAAGAGTCTAGTAGTTTAATCCTGAATAAGTCTCCCCCTAAACTGAAGGATCCGGGTAGTTTCTCTATTACTTGTGTTATAGGAGATGTCGTGATAGATAAGGCACTATGTGATCTTGGAGCTAGTGTAAGTGTCATGCCTTATTCTATCTGTCGTAAGCTTAACATGGGTTGTCTTAAAACGACCAATATCACCCTGCAGATGGCTGATAGATTTGTTAGGAGACCCTTAGGTGTCGTAGAAGACGTGCCCGTTAAGGTGGGCAAGTTTTTTATTCCGGTTGACTTCATAGTCTTAGACATTGCTGAGGATAACCGTACTCAAATTATTTTGGGTCGGCCGTTTTTGTGTACAGCTGGGGCCATTATAGATGTTAAACACATGCGTTTAACTCTAGCCGTAGGGGATGATACAGTTTCGTTCAGTTTACCTGACACTTTATCTAGACCAATGATAGAGGATGCCTGCTTTTCTGTTGATATCATTGATGAGTTCACTTATGAGTTCTGGCCGGATTCTTTGATAAAGGATCCGTTGGAATCTTTGACATTGTTAGATGAGTGTGCAGATTATTCTGATGACGCTGTGCGGAAATTTCTTGGAGTTACTGCAGATGAGGTAGAATTGACTGACGCAGAGGAAGAACAGCTGGGACACCTGGGTCATGCCTTGTGTTCCGTCGAGGTAAAAGTTCCCGAGCGTAAGCCTCTTCCAACTCACCTTAAATATGCATTTCTTGATAATACTGAGCAATTTCCGGTCATTGTTAGTTCCAAACTGAAAGAGGAACAGCTAATCGCTTTGTTGGATGTACTTAAGAGGAACAGTAAAGCAATGGGTTATTCACTGGATGACATCAAGGGCATCAGCCCTGATGTCTGTATGCACAGGATTGAGCTTGAAGAAGGTCACAAACCTTGCACACAGGGTCAGCGAAAGCTGAACCCGAAGATGGAGGAGGTTGTGATGACCGAGGTGATGAAACTACTCGATGCAGGTATTATTTATTCATTTGGTCACTCCAAATGGGTAAGCCCAGTTCAGGTTACTACCCAAGAAAGGAGGTACTACAGTTGTAAAAAATGAAAAGAATGAATTGATACCTACTCGACTAGTAACTGGGTGGCGGATGTGTATAGACTATGGGCAATTAAATGCCGCCACCAAGAAAGATCATTTCCCCCTTATTTTCATTGATCACATGATAGAAAGTTTAGCTTCTCATGAGTTTTTCTGTTATCTGGATGGGTACTCAGGGTTCTTTCAGATCCCTATTCATCCAGTTGATCAGGAAAAGACTACTTTTACTTGTCCTAAGGGTGTTTTTGCTTATCGTAGAATGCCTTTTGGTTTGTGTAATGCCCCAGCTACCTTTCAGAGGTGCATGATGGGGATATTTTCTCAGTATATAGAGTCCATCATGGAAGTCTTTATGGATGACTTCAGTGTCTATGGAAATGATTTTGATAAATGTTTAGCTAACCTTGATAAAGTTTTGCAGCGTTGTATTGAGGTTAATCTGGTGCTAAACTAGGAAAAGTGCCATTTTATGGTCAATGAGGGAGTAGTCCTTGGGCACTTGGTTTTGAATAGGGGTATTGAGGTAGACAGAGCAAAGGTGCAAGTGATTCAGCAATTACCCCCTCCTATTAATGTTAAGGGGGTGAGGAGTTTCCTTGGTCACGCCGGTTTTTATCGCCGGTTCATCAAGGACTGCTCTAAAATTACTAAACCACTTACACAGTTGCTATTAAAAGATGCTCCTTTCGATTTTACTGATGATTGTCTTTCTGCTTTTAACACTTTGAAACAGGCTTTGGTCTCTGCATCCATCATTCAGCCTCCTGATTGGACGCTGCCGTTTGAGATTATGTGCGATGCAAGCGATTACGCACTAAGAGCGGTGCTCGGCAAACGGAAAGACAAAGCTTTGAATGCTATTTAATATGCGAGCCGAACTCTGGATGAGGCTTGATAGGGGTAAAGTCGCGTCACCTTAATCAAAGTAAAACCTAATTCACTATTAACTAATAGTCAGCGGTAAGCAAGGTATCGAGTCCACAGGGAGGCAGTAGTATTCTAATCTGTTAAACTAGGTTTGTCTCTAAAGTAACAATTCGGGGTTTTGAGATTGAGTTCTAAACTACAAGCAATCAACAATAACAATAAATAATAACTATAACTATAACAACTAATAATAATAACAACTAAAAGCAAGCAATAACAATAAAAGGTCTAAAACAATGAGATTAAAAGTCTAGGGTCACAGGTTCACTAGGATTATTGTTCAGGGGTAAGGATGAAGTTAACTATCATGCAATAAAGTTATCTAAGGTCACAAGATCGGTCGATTCAATTATGCCCTTTAGATCTACAATTTAACATGCGATCGCTATCATTAAACGAGTTCTATTCAATTATCGTAGCCTATCTTAGTCTTAACCCGGTCGGTGTCAATCCTAATTCGCGAGACTAGTTAATTAATCCTGGCCAGTAATCAAACAACTAGAATTAAAACGATAATCAAACGATAACCATGCAATTGCAATTCAATTAATCAATCTACCCCTTCTAACAATCCTAGATCCCCTTTCAACCCTAGAAAGGAATTTAGCTACTCATAACAATATAAACAACAACAATAATAATTAAAGTAAACATGATTAACAATAATGAATGGAATAACAAAGAACAATTAAGAACAAGAAGCTAATTAAATAACGAAGAAAGATTGAGAATACCGATTACAAGCTTGAACTAAAGACAATCGTCTTTGAAGAATAAAATCCAGAGGAAAAGTAAACTAATTAGGGTTTCTGAATTAAAGCCTAAAAGTATTCAATAGCCTAAGGAAGTATGAGGAAGCACCACTAATTAAGAAAGATGAGCTTTCTTTTTATAATACAAAAGATCTAACTAATTAGGTTAAACTTAAGGAAAATAAAAGAAATCCGCCGAAATAAGGCTTGCTCGATCGAGCAAGGCACTTCTGCTCGATCGAGCAGCCATGACCACGACTCGGTCGAGCAATGTTGTTCTGCTCGTTCGAGCAGAACAACATTTAGCTCGTTTCTTCACTTTTCTTCATTTATTCTCTTTTCTTCATTTATTCTCTTTTCTTCCTCGATTTCCGTGCCTAGCTTTCTACGATCCTACTCCGCCATGCTCCACATCATCTCAAAAAGCTCCAAATGCATCCAATCTGCATTAAAACATAACAAAAGCGGCAGAATCGATATTCTAGCTAAAATAGCATAGAATAAGCAAGGAAAGACGGTAAATCGAGTTAAATGTGTCTAAGGGAGGCATAAAATATGTATATAAATAATGATCATCAAACTCCCCCAAACCAATCCTTTGCTTGTCCCAAGCAAAGCACTCGACACATACAAAGACAAACATACAAATGGTGAATGAAAAACTCAAAGCTAATGTCAATGCACATACAAATCCCAAGCTATCCATATCTATAACAAAGTAATAACTAAATTGTACCAATAAAACAAATTCAAAGGCACGGTAAAGTAGAAAACGCAGCTCATAATCCAAGATTTTACATGATACCGTAGTGTAGACAAAACCAAATACCTTTCAATCTTGCAAGGCTCAATTTGTCGGATTCTCGCGGATTCACTCAAGCACTCATAAGTTTATGTAAGGGTGAGTTTTGTAAAGATAGAAAGAAATAGAAACACTCACTCAACTTATGAAACATGCATGCATTCTAATGTGATAGTAATTTCCCCAACTAATACGCATTCGCTATAAAGCACATGAGCCAGGACAAAAAGGAAGGCTAATGGGTGAAGGTAGAAATGGATTGTGCCAAGGCACGTTTGGGAATGTGGGGCTAAGACCGGTAGTCGCAGCGACACGTACCAAATCAAATCTACAAGACTAACACAAACCAACACCAACTAGAGAAATCATCTTAAACTTTGACAATGCAAGAGAGAGACCGAAATTGCTCTCTAAATATGCATTAGACTCTAGTATAATCCCATTCATTTTCCCTTGAATAATTCAATGAAGCAACATATTTTTTCATTCTTTTTTTTCTTTTTTTTCTTTTTCATTTTCATTTTTTTCAAATCAAATCTTTTTTTTTTCTTTCTTTTCTTTTGCTTCACAACTTTTCTCAACAAAGGGAATAAATGACACAGTTGCCAACATACTTGTTACACCCAATGATATTCTTTTTGAAATCCCGACCCAACCATAGCAGACAAGTAGATAAGAAAAACATGCAACTGCGACTGTCCCGATAAGGTAGGCAAGTTCTAGGAATGTAGCTATTAAATGGCTTGTAAGACAGGCTACAAAGGCTCAAATTGGCTAAACATAGAGAACTCAATAATAAGGGTATAAAATCAAGTCTTTTTGGCTTTGTGAGGCTTATTTGAACAAAAAGAACCACCTTTCATCACGCACTTATCAAACGAACGCGTATAGTATCAAGAAACGAATGTCACACTTATGCAATTTGATGTTACACATTCCACAAGGAGTACCACACTCAAGCCTAAAAACAATGAGACCAGTTTATTGATGTTCCTGGCCTAGGAAGCTCTATAGACCTCAGAATTTTAAGTGGTTTACCAACAAAAATTACCAAATCTAATTAGCATAAGGTATGTCAAAAACGGTCAAGACTTGTAATATGAGCTTTGTTTTTCAAAAAGAGTAAGTCAAAACAATGTACATGGATAACTTATTTGGGATTCAAATGCAGAAAAAATGCAAATTATCATCATTGTAATTCAACTCACCAAGACTCGACCTTAATAAAATAAAAAACATGTTTTTGGATTTTGTAAATTTTTCAATTTTTATGAATTTTAGTTTTTTAAATAAACTAAACACACAACAAAAATAAAGACTCTCCCCCAAACCTAAATGTCACAGTGTCCTCATTGTGACGCTAACAACACAGCAATCACACAACAACCAACATCAGCAACCTAAAGGACACAACGAACAAAGGAAAAAGGGGAAATAACGAAAAGAAAATACAATAAAAGAAAGTACAAGGATAGATAATACCAGCTTATAGACATAGCTTCCCCCAAACCAGCTGCAAAAATGGGGGTGTAGTGACCAGCTGCCACTACTGCGCCTGATCATCATCATCATCATCATCATCATCTCCCCTCTGAGTAGCACCAGAAGAAGAAGCCCGAAACGGGTCACCAAACCCACCAACTGGAGCATCCGGTTGGATAGGAGTATACCAAGAACGACCCAGGCAACCATAATCGTGACTAAACTCCTGGGAAAACTGCTGAGGAGTCACCCTATAATTATCAAACACACCAGTCTCATCACCCGGACCTCGCTACTAGCTCGGCGGAGTCCAACCAGCAGTGGCATTAAGATCAGTCCGCATAAGGTTCTCCCAAAGTCCCCTCATCACCAAGTCATTGTTAATTCCTTGGTGAATCCTAATCTCCCTCTCTAAAGTTGGATCATAGGTGTAAGCAGGTGGAGGGTAAGGGTAAGGAGCTGGGGTGGGTGTAAAGTGTGGAGCCGGGGTGGTGGTAGTCTGAGCAGAAAGAGATGGGATAATCCGCCGACGAGGTCGACGGTTCTCGGCCAAAGTAAAAATAAGCTCAGGTGGAACCACATAAGAACGAGGAAGAAAGGTAGGTCCAGTCTCAGGATCATGGGTAGACAACCGCTTCGTAGAAGGGAGACGGTTATCGGTATCAGGAAGAGCTATCCACTGGGTCCCCCGTACCCGCCACTGAAATCTATCGTTTCCTAACGCATTTATCCAGCAAAGGGTGTGGCGTAGGTACTCCTCGTCCACTCTAGGGGCATGAAGCGGGGTCACGGATGTGTATCTACGGTCTCCCCCAAACCCAGCAAGTCTCCTAGCCAACCTAGTGACCCAGGCACCACAATCTAAGGAATGCTGGGTAGCGGAAGTGATCCTCCAGAAAGCAAAGCACACCAACCCAACCGGATTGAAATAAAAATCATTCGCATGCATGGGGTTGAGGGTAGAAGCAAGTAATAAGACCTCATGAGAATTAAGCTTACTTAGGTCCTTCCTAGCAAATAAAAGGAGGCTAAAGAAACGCAAAAACAACCTTAGACAAGGATGTTGCACATCATTTACTGCCATAGCATTAACACGTGCCTCAGGAAGACCCGTAAATAAACGAAAATATTCAACGGCTTGAAAGCCGGAAGGAATAGCAATAAAAGAATCATCGTCACCGACAGAAAGACCCAAATGATTCGCCAATTCGGCATACGTCAACACAAAATCCCGATTAAGCAACCTAAAAGACACACTTTCATTGGTCTCGTCCCAATCATAGGAACTGAAAAATTCTAGTGTCAAAGGTCGGTATGAAAGCTCATTTAGGGAATATAGCCCCCCAAACCCGATTCGGTGAAACATAGCAAACATGGCATTCCCAAAACCGAGTGAATCAAGAACGTTGGGGCACACACAGCGAGTAGGGTCCATAGGACGACCCATAAGCAAAGCAAAGCGGTCATGCTGCTCTTGTGTGTTCAAAACGATCCAAGGGTAATCGGGGTTACTCGGAATCGCCTCTACTTCGGTTTGTCGAACAAGACGGGGTGCTCTACGACGCTTACTAGTTCCTTCTTGCCTAGACATAGCTAATTAAACTAAAACAAACACAATAAACACAACTCTATGCTCAAAAGACGGATTAGCAAACCCTAACTTGAAAAAAAATCAAATTTGAGTCTAAAACGCAAGAAAGACGGAGCAATTAGCAATGCAGGAGTGAATAATTACTAAATAACAAAGCTAGGAAGCAACAACAATGAATTAGAAGCACAAAATTGAAGAAATAAGAAACAAACCCTAGATTCACGATTTGGGCAAAATAAGGGAGCAAGAACACCGATTTCTTCACAAATTGAACTTAAAACAAGTAAAAGAATGATTGTTGATGCTAGATTGATGATGAATTAATGATTTGAAGGAGTTTGCTTGAGGTATTTGAGAGAATAAAGGTGAGGGAGAGAATAAGGAAGACATAATAAGAAGAAGATAGAAGGAAAAATTGGGGAAACCTGATTATTAAGGCTGCGGACCGGTCGGACCGCTGCGACTCGGGGAAACCTGATTATTAAGGCTGCGGACCGGTCGGACCGCTGCGACTCGATCGAGCAGGTCAGCTCTGCTCGATCGAGCATCCTAAATTTTCAAGATTTTGAAGTTTGCTCGAGTGGCTGGATATTGGTTGCATGCAAAACTCGATCGAGCAGATGCTTTTGCTCGGTCGAGCAACCCAGTGATATCAAGCCTTTCACTTGTTTTCTCTTCTTTTCTTCTTTCTTTTCGTTCTTCATTATTAAAGTGACTTTCAATTTTATTTTGGCTGCAAACACTCGATAAAATTGTTAAATCGCTCACTCACCGCACTCAAGAAAGCACAACTATATTAACTATCCAAACTAAATCGAATTTAACTAGAACATTAATAACTAAGATAATCGAAATAAAATTTACATATGAAATACAAGTAAATGCCGGGTTGCCTCCCGGTTAGCGCTGGTTTATAGCGGTCTCGCACGACCGTGTTACCTCAAAGTCATGGGGATTTATCAAGAGTGAAAAGGTCGACGGCCTCTATCACTCCAATAAATGCTCCATCATAATAGATCTTCAAGCGTTGACCATTGACTTTGAAAACCTCACCCTTGTCGGTTTGTAGCGTAACCGACACAAACTTGTTCACCTCGGTAACTGTGAACGGTCCTGACCATCTGGACTTGAGTTTACCTAGAAACAAACGCAAGCGGGAGTTAAATAATAATACTTTATCACCAATTTTAAATTCCCGCTGCATGATATGCTTGTCATGCCATTTCTTTGTCTTCTCCTTGTAAACCCGAGCACTATCATAGGCATGCAATCGAAACTCATCAAGCTCGTTCAACTGCATAAGTCGTTTCTAACCCGCCAGTGAGGGATCCATATTAAGCTCTTTTATGGCCCACATAGCCCTATGCTCAAGTTCTACCGGTAAATGGCACGCCTTGCCATAGACTAACCGGTATGGAGAAGCACCAATTGGAGTCTTAAATGCAGTTCTATAAGCCCATAAGGTGTCATCGAGCTTACGACTCCAATCCTTCCTAGATTTACTTACGACTTTCTCAAGGATAGACTTGATCTTCCTATTAGAAACCTCCACCTGACCACTTGTCTGCGGATGATAACTTAACCCCTGACGATGTGTAACGCCATATTTCTTCAATAAAGAGTTAAGATGGCGCTCATTGAAATGCTTTCCTCCATCGCTAATGAGAGCACGAGGAACCCCAAATCGTGGGAAAATGATCTTCTGAAACAGTTTAATAACTGCTTTGGCATCACAAGTGAGAGTGGCAATGGCTTCCACCCATTTGGAGACATAATCTACTGCGACTAGAATATATTGGTTACCATGGGAAGATGGGAATGGCCCTTGGTAGTCAATACCCCAAACATCGAATATCTCAACTTCTAAAATACCCGTTTGAGGCATCTAATGCCTTTGAGAAATGTTACCCGTCCTTTGACATGCGTCACAAGAACGGACAAAAGTAGTAGCATCCTTGAGAATAGTCGGCCAATAAAAACCCGACTGCATAACCTTAGCAAATGTTCTTGAGGGACCATGATGACCGCCATATGAAGAAGAGTGACAATGAGAACGGATGGCATGTACCTCACCCTCCGGAATACATCGTCGATAAATGCCGTCGGCACATTCCCGGAATAGATAAGGATCATCCCAAAAATACCTCTTGACATCATGTTGAAACCTCTTCTTTTGCTGATAGGATTGATCTGGGGGCATAATTCCCCCAACCAAGAAGCTAGCATAATCGGCAAACCATGGAGTTTCCATGGTAATGGCGAGGAGATGATCATCAGCAAACGAATCATCAATGGGGATGGAATCTCCCTCTTCAAACCTCAGACGAGAGAAATGGTGAGCAACCACATTCTCTGCACCTGACTTATCCGTGATCTCCAAATCAAATTCTTGTAACAACAAGATCCAACGAATAAGCCTAGGTTTGGCTTCCTTCTTAGCCAACAAGTATTTCAGTTCTGCATGGTCAGTATAGACTATCACCTTAGAACCCACAAGATAGGCTCGAAACTTATCTAAGGCAAAGATAACTGCAAGTAACTCCTTTTCAGTAGTGGCATAGTTAACTTGCGCATCATCCAACATCTTACTGGCATAGTAAACTGCATGTAGCACCTTATCCTTCCTTTGCCCCAAAACAGCCCCAACTGCATAGTCACTAGCGTCACACATTATCTCAAACGGCAATGTCCAATCAGGAGACTGGATAATAGGAGCTGAGATTAGAGCTTGTTTAATCTTGTCAAAAGACTTAACACACTCATCAGTAAACACAAACGGGGCATCCTTATGGAGAAGCTTAGTCATTGGTTGAGCAATCTTTGAAAAATCCTTAATAAAACGGCGATAGAACCCCGCATGACCAAGGAAACTTCTAACACTTTTAACATTCACCGGGTACGGTAATTGCTCAACCACTTCCACTTTAGCTTTATCCACTTGGATGCCTCGTCCAGACACCAAATGACCAAATACCACCCCTTCAGTTACCATGAAGTGGCACTTCTCCCAGTTTAACACAAGATTACTCTTCTCACAACGTTGCAAGACCTTAGTCGGATTAGCTAAACAACTATCAAATTCGGTCCCATAAACACTGAAGTCATCCATAAAGACCTCCATAATAGACTCGATATAATAAGAAAATATAGCCATCATACAACGTTGAAAGGTGGCAGGGGCATTACATAACCCAAAAGGCATTCGTCGGTAAGCAAAGACATCATAAGGGCATGTGAAGGTAGTCTTTTCCTGATCGTCAGGATGAATGGGGATTTGAAAGAATCCCGAGTAGCCGTCTAGATAGCAAACATACTTATGACACGCTAGACGCTCCAACATTTGGTCAATGTAGGGAATAGAGAAGTGGTCTTTCCTAGTGGCTACATTCAGCCTCCTATAATCAATACACATCCTCCACCCAGTCACTAGTCTAGTAGATATGAGCTCGTTTTTCTCATTAGTGACGACCGTAGTCCCTTCCTTCTTAGGGACTACCTGAACAGGACTGACCCACTTGGAATCAGAAATAGCATATATAATTCCCGCATCTAACAATTTCTGCACCTCTTTTCTAACTACCTCTTGCATAGTGGGGTTCAAACGATGCTGACCCTGCCTACAAGGTTTATGGTCTTCGTCTAAGTGGATACGGTGCATACAAAAGTCAGGACTAATACCTTGTAAATCATCAATGCTATAACCTATAGCCTTTTTATGTCTTTTTAAAACCACCAACAAATCAGTAAGTTGGCTTTCAGATAGGCTAGCACTGACAATTACAGGGTTCATCTCATGGGAGTCAAGGAAAACATACTTAAGATGAGAGGGGAGGGGTTTAAGTTGAGGTTTCTTTACCTCGTCAACCTTAGAGGGGTTACCTAAGCCATAAACCTTCTGTAACTTGCAGTCCTCTCCTGTCAGCAGTTTTTCCATTGCAACTACTTCTTCATTCTGTGAGCTTCCAGCTTCAGCAGTGCTGGAAATTAAGGCGATCTCCAGAGGATCCCTATTCAAACACAAAGAAAGACAGTCATCAATAGATAAATCAACAATATCGACTCTATGACATGTCTCTTCTAACATGGGGTGTTTCATGGCACTGTCTAAGTTAAAAGTGATTGTATCATCCCCCACTGTTAGTGTAAGTCTCCCATTCTTAACATATATAACCGCCCCCGCAGTATGGAGGAATGGTCGTCCTAAGATGATCGGAATTTGGGTGTCCTAAGCCATATCTAAGACAACAAAGTCAACTGGTATGAAAAACTTCCCTACTCTAACCGGTACGTCCTCTAAAATCCCTAAAGGGTGTTTAATAGAACGGTCGGCCATTTGTAAGGTCATGTTTGTAACAGTAAGTTGACCCATATTAAGCTTTTTGCATATAGAAAATGGCATAACACTAACACTAGCCCCTAAATCACAAAGGGCTTTATCAATTGCTAAGCAACCTATATTACAAGGAATAGAAAAACTCCCTGGATCCTTTAGCTTAGGTGGTGATCTGGATTGCAACACAGCACTGCATTCCTCAGTAAATGCAACCGTCTCCACTTCATTAAAGGACCGCTTCCTTGTCAATATATCTTTCATGAACTTTGCATAAGCCGGCACTTGAGTAATCAACTCGGTAAAAGGTACACTCACTTGCAGATTCTTGACCACTTCCATAAACCTCCCAAACTGTTTATCAAGCTTGGATTTATGTTGGCGGTGCGGAAAAGGAAGTGCAATGGTAATGGGCTCGGCTTCTTTAGCTTTGGAAGATGAATTGGAAGTGTTTTCATCCTGATCAGGGGTTGCTCGATCGAGCAAGGGGGTTCTGCTCGATCGAACAACCTCTTTTTCAGCCTCTTTTTCGCCTTTTTTCGAACTTTGATCAGCAACTTCCAAGCTTTCATTGGTTGCATCCCTTATCATTTCAGGGCCTTTGTAAGGGGTGCCACTCCTCAAAGTGATAGCATTGGCTTGTTCATGTGGAGGGTGTCCTTGAGGAGGAAGATTACCCGGTTGTTTATGTGGGTTTTGAATTGCCAATTGGGCAATTTGAGTGTCAACCATCTTATTATGAGCTATCAACTGTGATATCTGAGCATCTTGCTTTTGTTGGATCATAAGACTCTGCTGCAACATGGCTTTCAATTCCGCCATATCATTACCTGGAGGTGGTGGAGGTGGAGGTTGTTGAAAGTTTTGGCCACCTTGATTGGAACGATTATAATTACCTTGGAAATTGCGATTCTGAGGAATCACATAAGAGGAACCTTGTTGATGATGTGGCGGTGGAGTAGGATTAAGAACATTCTGACTTCTGTAGGAGAGATTGGGATGCTCTTTTGTCCTTTCATTGTAAAAATTGGAGTAAGGTGTACCTTGCTTAAAAGATTGAAAGGCAAGGACTTGCTCAACCGTACTCATACATTCCACTGCATTATGCCCCATAGTACCACATCGTTCACAAGTTGGCTCTTGTTGAACCATGGCATGAACCGTTTGCTTATTTTCCAAGACTTTGAAGTTTGTAACTCGGCAATTTTGGCAGTTAATGCCTCCAACTGAGCTGCAACTGCATTATCCGTACCTCTTCTCCTCACATTACCCCTAGGATTCCCATACTCAGCAGTGTGAGTAGCCATCTCATCAATTAACTTCCAAGCATTGGTATCATTAGTGTTATTTTGGAATCTCCCATTAGCAGTAGAATCCAACAAATTTCTCTGATCATCATATAACCCATTATAAAATTGGTTGCATAAGAACCAAGTATCAAAACCATGATGTGGAACAGACTTGACAAGCTTTTTGAAGCGAACCCAGGCCTCATTAAAGTTCTCTTGGGGACCTTGTTTGAAACTTGTGATTTGACTTCGAATGGCATTGGTTTTCTGTGGCGGAAAATATCTTTTGTAGAATGCAAGAGCCAAAGAATTCCAATCGGTGATGCCAAGTGCAGCCATATCTAACTCACTCAACCAATCTTCTGCCCCGTCTCGTAATGAAAAGGGAAACAACACCAACTTGATCTGATCTTGTGTCACCCCACCCGTCAAAGGAATAGAGCAACAATAGTTAGTGAATTTCTCCATATGCTTAGCGGGATCCTCAGTAGGGCTTCCTCCAAACATATTTCGCTCCACCAAAGAGATATAAGATGGACGAATCTCAAAAGTACTATTACCCGCAGTAGGGAGTTGAAATCCCTTGGGAATAGATGCAACGGTAGGCTCCGAATGGCTGGCTAGAGTAGGCATGGTTGTAGTAGGTGCAGAAATAGGTGTATCCTCTTCTAAGGACGGTTTTTCTGCGACGAATTCGGCGTAAACTGTTTCAAGCGTACTCAAGTCTTCCGCTTCTTGAATTTCCTTCCAAAAGTTTCGTCTAGACCGGAGAGTCTTCTCTGGTTCGGAATCGTAGGGCACGAGAACGGACCTAGAACACCTGGGCATAAACAAAAACTAAAGAAAAGGATGAGAACGGTCTCAAGGAACTTAGGTTCCCTGAGACGAAAAAGACAAACTAAGTAAAAACAAACAGAAAACTGTTGCCTCCCCGGCAACGGCGCCAAATTTGATAAGGGTAAAGTCGCGTCACCTTAATCAAAGTAAAACCTAATTCACTACTAACTAATAGTCAGCGGTAAGCAAGGTATCGAATCCACAGGGAGGCGGTAGTATTCTAATCTGTTAAACTAGGTTTGTCTCTAAAGTAACAATTCGGGGTTTTGAGATTGAGTTCTAAACTACAAGCAATCAACAATAACAATAAATAATAACAATAACTATAACAACTAATAATAATAACAACTAAAAGCAAGCAATAACAATAAAAGGTCTAAAACAATGAGATTAAAAGTCTAGGGTCACAGGTTCACTAGGATTATTATTCAGGGATAAGGGAGTAATCAATTATCATGCAATAAAGTTATCTAAGGTCACAAGATCGGTCGATTCAATTATGCCCTTTAGATCTACAATTTAACATGCGATCGCTATCATTAAACGAGTTCTATTCAATTATCGTAGCCTATCTTAGTCTTAACCCGGTCGGTGTCAATCCTAATTTGCGAGACTAGTTAATTAATCCTGGCCAGTAATCAAACAACTAGAATTAAAACGATAATCAAACGATAACCATGCAATTGCAATTCAATTAATCAATCTACCCCTTCTAACAATCCTAGATCCCCTTTCAACCCTAGAAAGGAATTTAGCTACTCATAACGATATAAACAACAACAATAATAATTAAAGTAAACATGATTAACAATAATGAAAGGAATAACAAAGAACAATTAAGAACAAGAAGCTAATTAAATAACGAAGAAAGATTGAGAATACCGATTACAAGCTTGAACTAAAGACAATCGTCTTTGAAGAATAAAATCCAGAGGAAAAGTAAACTAATTAGGGTTTCTGAATTAAAGCCTAAAAGTATTCAATAGCCTGAGGAAGTATGAGGAAGCACCACTAATTAAGAAAGACGAGCTTTATTTTTATAATACAAAAGATCTAACTAATTAGGTTAAACTTAAGGAAAATAAAAGAAATCCGCCGAAATAAGGCTTGCTCGATCGAGCAAGGCACTTCTGCTCGATCGAGCAGCCATGACCACGACTCGGTCGAGCAATGTTGTTCTGCTCGATCGAGCAAACCTCCATTTAGCTCGTTTCTTCACTTTTCTTCATTTATTCTCTTTTCTTGCTCGATTTCCGTGCCTAGCTTTCTACAATCCTACTCCGCCATGCTCCACATCATCTCAAAAAGCTCCAAATGCATCCAATTTGCATTAAAACATAACAAAAGCGGCAGAATCGATATTCTAGCTAAAATAGCATAGAATAAGCAAGGAAAGATGGTAAATCGAGTTAAATGTGTCTAAGGGAGGCATAAAATATGTATATAAATAATGATCATCAAGGCTCAAGTGAAATATGCCACCACTGAGAAGGAGCTTTTAGCTGTAGTTTATGCGCTTGATAAATTTAGATCATATCTGTTGGGTTCTAAAGTTATTGTTTTTACAGATCATGCAGCTCTAAAACACCTTCTGAATAAGAAGGATGCCAAACCCAGACTGCTGAGGTGGATACTCCTTCTCCAGGAATTTGATCTGGAAATCAGGGACAAGAAAGGCGCTGAGAATGTTGTAGCGGATCATCTTTCGCGTTTGACGCGACAAGAGGGGGAGGATTCTCTTCCCATTAATGATTCGTTTGCTGATGATACTTTATGCACTGTCTATTCTATTAAATCTAAAGATGGTGTTGAACCCTGGTTTGCAGATTATGCCAATCACATTGTCAGCCAGAAGCTGCCACCTGATATGTCCTATCAGCAGCGGAAGAAATTCCTACATGATGTGCGTGATTATTTCTGGGATGATCCATACTTGTTCAAGTCATGCGCAGATGGTCTATTCCGACGGTGTGTTCCACAATGGGAGATCAAAGCCATCCTAGAAGGCTGCCATTCTTCCCCTTGTGGAGGTCACCACGGTCCATCGCGCACCATGGCTAAGGTATTACAGTCTGGTTTCTATTGGCCGACTCTTTTTGCTGACACTAAAGCTTTTGTTGCTAGCTGTGATGCTTGCCAGCGGACAGGAAATATATCGAAGAGACATGAGATGCCCCAAAACAGCATTTTAGAGGTCGAGCTTTTTGATGTCTAGGGCATTGATTATCAAGGACCATTCCCGTCGAGTCTTGGTAACAGGTATAATCTGGTAGCTGTAGATTATGTGTCTAAATGGGTAGAAGCGATTGCTACTCCCAACTGTGATGCCAAGACCGTGATTAAGCTGTTTCATAAGACCATTTTCCCTCGTTTTGGCGTCCCTAGGGTTGTCATTAGTGATAGCGGTATGCATTTTAGGGACCAGCATCTAACGACCTTACTGTCTAAATATGGTGTCAAACATCGTAGGGGTTTGGGGTATCATCCTCAGACTAGTGGGCAGGTTGAAGTCTCTAATAGGGAACTAAAGGAGATTTTAAGTAAGGTCATGTCTAAATCACGGAAGGATTGGAGCGCCAAACTACAGGACACATTATGGGCCTACAGGACCGCATTTAAGACACCTATCGGTGCCTCACCGTATCGATTAGTGTATGGGAAGTCCTATCATTTACCTGTTGAGCTAGAACACAAGGCCTGGTGGGCAGTCCGCCAACTTAATTATGATGCTAACTTGTGTGGTGAGAAACGTTTGTTGCAGCTCGATCCATTCGAAGAATTCCGTCTGAATGCCTATGATTGCTCGCGTATTTACAAAGAAAAGACCAAACGTTGGCACGATAAGAGAATCATACCTCGCGAGTTCCAAGTCGGGCAGAAGGTGTTGCTATTCAATGCCCGACTGCGTCTATTTCCTGGTAAGCTGAAATCCAGGTGGAGTGGCCCGTACACAGTAACTGCTGTTACTCAGTTTGGATCCGTTGAGATAGAAGACTCCGAGGGTCAACGGTTCAAGGTTAATGGACATCAGGTGAAACATTACTATGGAGCTGACAGTGTCGTAGGTCGCGTCGAAGTGCTATTCTTCGACGGAAACGAGGAGCTTGATGATTGAAGCTCAAGGGTCGTGCGGGACCTTATTAACCTGCGCTTATCGGGAGGCAACCCGATCTATTATTGTTTTGCTGTACCATATTCATAACTTTTTAGTAGTTTATTTCTGTTTTACTGTTCAAACAATTCAATTGCGTCCTTCCTTGCTTCTCGCAGCTTTAGTATTAATTGCTCTGACACTTTTGTTCGATCGAGTAGGATTGCAGATCGATCGAACACTTTAACCCCTCGATCGAGCGTTTCGGTTACTCGATCGAGTACATCTGGGATGACACCCCTCGACTGAGCTGCTTTCTACTCGAACGAGAAGGATCCATCTCATTTCCTCTAGATCGAGTAGTTTCCCACTCGATCGACTCCCTGGAGCACCTCTTTTTTGGTCCGGTTTGGGGAAGTCGGTTACACGCGCAACTCTGTAAGTTTCCGACTCTCTCTAGTTTGCACTTCTTTTACTTTCCTTTGTACAATGGGGACATTGTACGGTTTGGTTTGGGGAGGTTTTTGCATCCATATCGTGTCTGCATTTCGTTTTTACTGCATTTTTGTATGCATTGTTAATCACTCAAAAACTCCAAAAACTTCAAAAATTTCATGTTTAATTTTGCATTTTAGTCGAGTTGGAACGATTTTCTCCTGCTCCTCATCTAGTCTCGACTTAAGCCTTGCACAGTTAATATCTCTTGCATGATCATTTGCTGTTAATCGATGCTGAACGAATAGACTTGACTTGACATGTTGGCAACCTACTTACATATTCTGAGGATTAGAGCTCTTAAACTGGTGACATCTATGACCAGTTCATATAGGATTGTGAGTAGTTACTCCCTCGTGTCATCGCATTGCATGTATATGAAATCTGATTCTTATTGCCTGCACGTACGGGTTCGCGGTCGGTATCACATGTTTGGAGAATGCTTGCAATTTCCCTTTTTCTCATTACCCAATTAACTCCATATTCAGCCAAAACTGCCAGTTGACCCACAATCCACATCCCAAATTTAGCCTACCTTGCGTCGAGCTAGTCTAGTGTTGGTTGTTGAGGTTTTTACTTCATTTTATCAGTTTGGTTTGCATCCCTGCCACGGAGTTGGTATCTGAAGAATTTGGGAATCGAAGTTGAAATTGTTCTCGTGGAAATGTTAGCTGAATATTTTGAAAAAGAAAAAAAAAAGAGAAGAAAAAAAAATAATAAAGAAAAAGAAAAAGGAAATGGTCTCTGTTCCCATGCTTTGGGGATTCATTAAGAGTTGAATAAGCTAACCCGTTTCGTTTCCACTCCATCCTCTTGGTCCTAGTGAGTTGTTGGTCGAATCATGGCCGTGTGCTTCATTATGAGATAAGAAGACGGATTTTGTCATTCGATTAAGATCAGGTGTCCAGCTTGACGCTTACCTTCTCTATTCCATTATTGTTTTGCCCCTTCTTACCCATAACCTCACTTATCCAAATATTGCGAGTATTCGGCGTGTGATAGTCCTTGAATGGTGGTTGTGCGTGTGTACGGTAACTGAATCTTTTATCATGTTAGTTGGCATTGCATGAACGCGACGATCGTAGTTAGGTGAGCGACTATTTTCTCCTTCTCTCTCTTGCACATAACATGCTTACCCTTTGCTTTGCTGAGAGAAGAGTGACCCGTGAGAGTCCGACATTGATGGTCTGGCAAGGTCGACGGTCAGTTCGTTTGCATTTGATATCATTGCTGAGTTTGATTGTTGCATTAAATTGGTTCAAGCAGGCGATTTGCGGTGGTCCGGAGTTTATTTGTTTCATTTGTGTGTTGCATCCTTTTTGCTTGAGGACAAGCAAAGGTTTGGTTTGGGGAAGTTTGATGTGTGCATTTTAAATAGACCTTTTAGGCCATTTTTGCACGCATTTCCATGCTCATTTAGTAGTGTTACACTACAAATATCCCCCGAATAGTCTACTTTGGTTTGTTTTGTAATATTTGTAGATATGAACCAGAATGACGGAAAACTAGCCATTTTGTAGCTCCTCAAGCATGCATAAGTGAGTCGGAAAGGAATCTTGGTGTCTCGGTGTAACAACCCGAAAAGTACCCAATTTGTCCCGTAAAAATATCTTATGGATACTTTTCAGTCTGTTTAAGTTTTAAAATAGAATTTATTGTTTCGAGTCGTATTTGGAAATTCCGAGTTCGTATTTGGAATTTCTGCGAGATTTCATGAAACTCCCGTTTTAAGTCATCTTTGACTTTTCTTGACTTTTAAGTCGTCTTTGACTTTTCTTGACTTTTTAAAGTCGTCATTGACATTTCTTGACTTTTAAGTCGTCATTAACTTTTCTTGACTTTTAAGTCGACTTTGACTTTCGTTGACTTTTTCCGACTCGCCTTGTAATTTTGAAGACCAAAATTTTATTTAAAAAAAAAAATATTTTTAATTTATTTTTATTTAGATTTATTAGAATTTATGATAATTTAATAAAATTATTTTGAATTTATTCGGAATTTATAATAAGGTTTTACGGTTTAAACCCGGGAATCATTTAACTATTCCCGAGTCATCTCAAATCCCGAAACAAACCCGAAACCCGACTTTGGCATGAGTCACACGCCCATGTCATCCTTTTCCACTCACTTTTGGATATTTTCATTATTTTGATTAATCTAATAATAATATCTTAGATATTTATTACTTTATCGATCCGTTAACGAAAATTACGCAAACCGTGTACAAAACAGACCCGACAATCACCCATCCACATGGCTCCTCTTCCTCTAATAGGGCTAGATATTTTCCTTTGTTTTCATTAATATAACATAATATCTAGATATTTGATTTAATTAACTTAATATCTAATTAATTACCGTAATATAATTATTAAACCCGAGTCAATTCCGTAACAACAATTTCAAAACCCGACTCATTATTTCTTCTATATGTACACGGCTCACACTCCATCATTACTCACTAACAACTTTTCATTTTACAATAAATCAAATTAAGATCTAATTAACACTTTCTTTAATATAATCAAAATCGTTCTTCATGTTCTTGAGCGTTCTTCATCGTTCTTGAGCAAAATCGTCACAAAACATTCGTTACTTGTTCAAATCCGTCCTAACTTATATTTCTAGAATCTCCTCTTCGCTCTCCATCTTCAAGTACGGTTTATTTTCAATTCCGGCAAAATCGTTTTCAACACTTTAATTATGGAAAATCAAGTTTTTAATTCTAATAATGTTTTTCTTGTCATTTCTTATAGGGGAAGATTTTGAAGACGAGTTTGGTGACTCGTATATTTTAGGGGAAGATTAGAAGACGGGTTTCTTAGTTTTACTTCTTATTTTGGTGCTAATTGATTTTGCTAGCTAAGGTAACAATTCCGATTTACTCGACGAATTAATGTCACAAATCTTTTGTTTTTGGTTCATCTTTTGTTTTAGTTCATATTATTGTTACTTATGATTTTTTTTAGTAGTAACATGATAAGTAGTATGATTTATGTTGTATGGAATTTTTAATATGTTAGTGTTCTTGACATATTTGTATGATTTATTTATAACCATGATTTTTGTATGAATGATGGTTGAATTGGATGTTAAAATGGTTGTTGATTAATTAAAACATGTTAGAAATAATTTGGTGTGACTAGTGGTGGTGGCCGAATAAGTTGGCCGGAAAAACCAGCCTAAACCGGCCGGTTCAGGCCCGGTTCAGGCCGGTTCAGGCCGGTCCAGCCCGGTCTGGATTTGGTCCGGGTAGGGTCCTTGGGTCTTGTGTCGATACTTGTTTGTTTTGTTGTTGTTTTGACGGGTTTTAATTATGTTAAGCATGCGGGAAATATTAAGAAACGGTTTTTAGTAAAGTTGTAAAACCAGCCAAAACAGCCCAACCAGGCC
>JAIUZE010025997.1:0-29371 GCA_022085475.1 Heliosperma pusillum | reverse complement strand
ATTCCCATTCAACGAAGTTTCTCCGTAATCTTAGGCCCACACTTGTCCATGACGGACCTCAACCATGAGTCCTTACCCAAGGTTGCAACGTTTGATGATGTTGACATTTTGCGAATATGGTAACTACAACAAAAAGAAATATATAAACATTCATTGTTAATTTACTTGAAAAAAATTTTAACAAGTTTAGCATTCATATAATGACCTCTCACTAAATTATATAAATGATTCCAAGACCCATTTTTAAATAAAAATAGTCATCGCATGCTACCTTTATTTAGAAATGGTAAGTCATTACTTGACTAATTCTACCTTTAGAACTCTTGGTTGACGGATTTCAACTAAATCCATCTCCTAGTCCCAAGATAACGCTTATCTCGTTGAGTCCAATCAAATTTTGGCTTGTGATCGCATCACCCTACTGACCCGAGGTAAAAAGGGACCCACGAGCGTGGTAGCCCTAATGAACACGGGATTCATAGGTGTTATCAATTGGTAAGGCTAATCTCAATTTTTAAACATGTGAGAGATCTTGTCAATTTAGTTATTAATTCCTATAATTGAACTAAGTCGGTGAATTGTGAATAACGTTGAATTGACAATAACGGTAAATAAAATGCATGTGTGACGATTTTGGCATGAGCGGAAATAAAGCAAGCAACCAAGCAACAATAAAATCCTAGTATGGCCACCTAGCTAATCAAAATTAACTAGATAGTTACAAATTCGGAAACCAACTCCTTGGTCCCTTGCCTATTCACTTGGAACACCTTCCAAAATGGCACCGTCTTTCGGGAGTCACCGGTCTTCATAAAAATAATTACAAATATACAAATATACAAATTCCTATTATACATTTATTCTATAAAATAAAATTATTAAATTATACAAACCGGCGATACGAGATCGCAATCAAATTACAACCAAACCGTTATTCCCTTACATTACGGGTAATAACGATAAAAATAACTAGGCCATACTAGGTACAAACTTTGCATAAACTATTAAATAAATGACATTCATTCATTCAAACATAAATAAAATAAATTGCTGCAAAATTCATGCCAAAATCGTCCTAAGTTCAATTCATGCTCATTGTAGCTCGATTTCTTCCGGGATTTATTGATTTTTAACCATTAAAAATCACTATCAACATTTAAATCGCATTTAAATTCAAACTAATTAACTAAACTGATTTAAAACTCAAAATTAGTCACTACTAATTTTGTTGGTCATTAATTAGATCGATTTGATTTCATTTGCTAAATATTACGGTTTAATCATAACAATTATAAAATAAAACCAAAATAAAATATAAACATCATAAAATTTGAAACCAAAAATTTTGTACATTCTGGAACGATTCCAGGAACTATAAAAATAAAAACCATTTGCTCAAAAAATTTAAATTAATTTTATGAACAAATAGCTTTGTATTTAATGGTTTTATCAAATAAAAACATTAGATATAGTAAAACAGTGAAGCAAATTATGAACTTTAACCAAGAGTATCAACATCAGAATGTAAAATGTACAAAAAATTTTCAAGACCAGAAATGACGTTTCAATTTTATGAACATTATAATCTCATATTATCGACTTTTATCGTATAAAAATCAATGAACATGCAATACATAAGTAAAAGTCACGAACTTTTACATACAATATGTAAGACATGCATGTGAGATCATATTAAAATTTCATGGCCAGAATCAACATTGCAACTATTTTTAGTTAACTTTTAACTCATAAAATGCTTGTTAACTCGGTTTAAACGCCAAAAATCAAAATAAATAGCAAATTAATCCCTAAAATCACGAAATTTAACCACAAACATTTTGAGGTCAGTAGGTATACATGCACCAAAACATTTCGTCAGAATCGTATTTTAACTCAAAATATTTGATTTATTAGTTATCTTATAACTTTAATAAAAATGTCCAAAATGAACATGCATGCTACAAGCTAGCTCTGATACCAATTGAAAGTCCATAGACCTTAATTATACTCCTCTAATTATTTACTAAATTACTTATTAATTTAGTTTATAATGATCTATGTAACATGCATGCAAATATAAAGACATTTATATAAGAGAAGAAATTTCTCACATTGATATGGAAAATATAAGGGCACAACAAGAACTCCTTCTTGTTGTTCTTGAGCTACAAATATGGATGAACACAAGTAATCTCCAAACTAGAAGATGTCCTCTAAGTTGCACCAAGATGAACCCAAATATCTACCCTTATTATTAACTAGATAATAAGATAGATAATATACTACTAATATTAGACTATATTACTACACTAGTAATAATTAGGAAATATTAGTATATGAGAGTTTTTAGTGAGAGGAAGGATTTTAGAGAGAAGTGTAAAATTGCACAAAATGAAGTAGTAGAAAAATGAACAACAATTGCTCATTATAAAGCCAATTTGGCCGGACCACTTTGTCCAAAATGGACTCTTATTTTGTTTAATTTGATCACATGCATTAGAGTGGAGTGTTGTAGTATAAGTGATGATTATTTCTACTTGAAATGTCACTTTCAATTGGTAACTAAAGAGTGTTAATAAGAGCAACAATCATCACCATGTAACTAGCAACATAACCGGCCATTATGGCCTAGTTTGGTCCATTTTGATTTTTGATATTTGTCTCACAAATACTTATTGATCATATGGTTAATTATCTTGTATAATTAAGTGTTAATTTGATCATATAACAATTCTATGACTCAATTAAATAAATAATATGTACTTAACATTTTAAGTAATATTTTACCATTATATCAATATATAATGGGTCCCACAATGCTTAGTTAATTTATTTTACAACTCCTTGTAAATATAATTAACTAATTATCTCTATCTCAAAACCTCAACTAATTTAGTAATTTAACGATTAATTACTAAGTTAAATCTTATTTAATCGTATTAAAATAAGATATAAATTTATTAGTCAATTATCGCATAATTGAAAAATAAGTTAAATCGAATTTGAGTTCTTAACTCAATTTCTAACAATTAACTCTCGTACATATCGAATATATGTAATGTACTAATTAAATGTATCGTATACAAATAATTAGTTACTATTTGGATTTCATCCTTTAGGTGTGACCGAAAGGGATCAGTTGATCACCGCCGTTAAACGACAATAACGTCAAACTCTAGTCAGCCAACCGTTATTGATTTACGTTAATCAACTGACTAATCATATATATAGTCAATAAATATCCTAATTATATTCCTTAATAAGATTTATTATGTGGCGCACTATTGTGGAGGACACCTACTCCAACAGTTACATTATACATAACATATACTACTTTCATAATATAAAATTCCATGCTTATATAACATTAATTCAGTTCGCATGCATCTCATACATGGTTCACATAACAATACACAACTCATATTATATAACATGATTGCCAATAATAAACACATTCTCATGCAATAACCAACACCGTTTACACATACTTCATTCCGTACATGCTCGACATCATAACATTATACACATACTCGATCATAATCTACCTCCCTTCACAACATTCTCAACAATCAACATACGAGTTCACAACAAACACACATATACGTCCCAACACTTCCCCGTTGTTACAAAATTTGAGCTATAGGGGCAAAGTTGCGATTTTAGGACGTCTCCATAATCCTTACGGTAGCTCTATACAACTCCTACCCGGGTTCATTTTAATAGACACTTCTAAGTTCATTGGGTTCATTGGTTTAAGGTTCCAAAATAGTCGCTTTAATACCATTTTGTAACACCCCCATATACCAAAGAGCCTTACAAGACCTCCTTAGTTTATCGGTATGCTACCATCTCGGTTGCCCGAGGTAGTACATATCAAATCAACCATAATAGAACAATACTTTATTAAATAAAAGTGACATCATTCTAAATCTAGATGGCATACCGTCTCAAGCCATAATCCAACTCATAAAATAAAGACAAATAAATGTAACGTCTAAGACTCTAATCATCATTGCGGAAGCTAAGACTCAACAGCGGCGATCCCAAACAACTCCCCCAACGCAAGCTCATCGAATTACCTACTGATCACCTGCTCACCATTCCCCACTATTCCCCACCATTCCCCAATGGATCACAGCAGTTTTGAAATCATTTAAACAGGGTCAGTAACAATATAAGCCGATCAATGTACAAAAAATAACAACATCACCAACAATTAACCACAGCCAACAACACCACCATAAACTAGTAACTGCGCTACCATCGCAGCGGTAACCCCTGCCAGCGTCAGACTGCATATGGGACCGCCGTTCCACCTATTGTTTACAAACCGCGACACTGGACATCGAAAGCCCCCTCTTACCGCAGCAAGAGTTCCCGAAACATTAATGTGCACATTCCCCTTGTAGCGGGGGAGTTACGAGAGGCAAAATCAGGGTGTGGGTCCGTCTCCTGACGGACAACCAAAATAGTAACCAGGTAACCACCCAAACTCAAATCTCCGAACACCATCATCATCACAATAGAAACCATAATCATCATCACAATAGTAACAATCATCATAAACAACAACACAACATCACAGTAGCAATCTCATCACAATGATTAGCATATAAAGCACTGAGTAGGAAAATCCTACCTTTTAGCAAATCCGCAATTAATCACAAGCAAGGAATCAAAAGTCCTCTTCTATAAATTCTCCAGCTAAACATTTAATAATCATATAATTAATACTAACCCTTTTCCCTTTTTTCCCCCAATTCAGTTAAGGTTACATAATTCAATATAAATAATAACAATAAACTATGTAATAAATAACTTACCGATTGGAATCAAAAAGACAAGAAGCAATAGATCCAGCTTGGAATGATTAAAGATGCTTGAGAGGTTTTGAGAGAGTTTTAGAAGGTTTAGGGTTTGATTAAGAATGAAAACTAATAACGAAGTTATGCGTTAATACCTCTTAATTATCTTTAATCAAACTGTCCGATAAAATTCTGCAGCCCGGTGTACTCGGTCGAGTACAAGAAGTACTCAGTCGAGTACACACTATACTCGGCCGAGTTCCAACTAGGAAGAAGGTTGCCTAACTGACACACGAATCACACTCGGCCGAATACACTCTACTTGGCTGAGTACGAAACCCATTCGATCGAGTGACCTCTACTCGACCGAGTACCAGGTACTAAGAATTACGGAGTATTACAGAGATTCAGAAGGATGCTATAAGGAATCGTGGTAATGATTGATCTAATGTTTCGCATTGAGGATTTCGGGTGGATTCTAGGAGATATAAGCATTGAATGGCGTTTGAGATTGTGGTAAATTTGGCAGTGTGTTGTTAGAGTATCAAGCGATTTTCAGTAAGACGGGATGATGACAATAAAGGAAGTAAATAAGATTTTGATGATGAATTAGTTTAGAGTCTGTAGTACCATTTTGAGAAGAGTAAGTTGTCGCATAACGGTTGGCTTTATTTTGTGGAATAATTAGAAGAAATAGTGGTTGGTTGGTAAGTTAAGTAAATTGTTGATGAGTATGTTGTTGAGGTATTATTATAGGCATGGATGTCGAGTTATGGTATTCGTTATTTGGTGATGATTGGCTATGTTTATGTAAGGGAATAGGACTTTTTGGTATGGTGGTAAGCATTGAAAATAGTAATAATGTTAATGATTTGAGTATAAGCGAACTTCGAGGACGAAGTTCTTTTTAAGGGACGTAGAATTTTAGCATCGCATGTTGATAGCATTAGAAATGGCGACAGGTTGGGACCTATTAATGTGGGTATGGTAACGATGAGTAGTTTTGGTGATGTATGTGTGTTAGTGTTGGAATATTATGATGCGAGAGGTTGAATTTGATATGATTGGTGAGTTTTATGATATTGTTCAAGGAAGAGTATTGGTAAGTGTTGCTAATGAAGTTGAGATACTTGTTTATATTGTTAAATTATATCGTTAGGTTGTTGGGACTTTAATAATGGCGTTTAACGGTGTTAGCTCGGATGTCTTGGGAAGGTATCTCAGTTTGGTAAGGGTCAATGTATGTGTTGTTAGAAAGTCGGGTTATGAGGTTGTATCGGATGGTGACGATTTTGAAGGTACTTTTGGTATGTGATGGTGGTAGTGTTCGCTTGACTGTTGGTTTCTTTATGGGTAATGAGAGTGTGAACTTCGAGGACAAATTTCATTTTTAATAAGGAAAGCACGTAATTGTCCGTATTAGTTTTGTAAGACGTTTCTCTTATTATTGGTCTTGATTGTGTTATTGGAGACTTCGTGTTGGTTAGAGGTCGTAAGTATAATCTTCTTGTTGTTGTGTTGTTGTGTTGTTGTTTTGTCTTGTTGCATGATGAGTATGGGTTGTGAACTTCGAGGACGAAGTTTATTCTTAAGGATGGAAGACTGTAATACTACGTAATTCTGCGTTCTTTGTACTCGGTCGAGTAGGGGTCACTCGACCGAGTGGGCTGTCTACTCGGCCGAGTAGAGTGTATTCGGCCGAGTATGGTTTTGTGTCAGTTAGGCAGCCTTCTGCCTAGTTGGCACTCGGTCGAGTGGTGTGCAGACGACTGAGTGCGTTGTACTCGACCGAGTGCTTCTTGCACTCGTGGGAATGAACCGGTTTGCGGGATGTTATCGGGCGGTTTGATTAAAGACAATTAAGAGGTATTAAAAGAATATTCCGTCAGTTTACTCTCATAATCAAACCCTAAAACTTCTAAACACTCTAAAATCCTCTCGATCATCTCCAATCATTACAATACCCGGATAGGATTGCTTCTTGTCTTACTTGTTGATTGCATTTGGTAAGTGAATCATCTTTATGATTATTGCTATTATTGACTATTAAGAATTATGTAACCCTAATTGAATTGGGGGGGGGGGGGAAAGGGAAGATGGTTAGTTATTGATTGTATGATTATTGTATGTTTAGGGGGAGACTTTGTAGAAGAAGACTTTTGATTGATTACTTGTGATTTGCTTGCGGAATTGCGAAAAGGTAGGGTTTCCCTACACAGTAGTCAGTACCTTAATTATATGTTAATCATTGTAATAAGATGTGTTACTGTGATGTTATTACTTTTTGATGATGATGTTTACTATTGTGATGATGATGGAGTTCGAGTTTGGAGTGGTTACTTGGTTACTATTTTGGTGGTCCGTCGGGTTGATCCGGGAATGTGCACATTAATGATCTAGGAATCTCACTACGGTGAGATGGAATTTCGATGTCCAGTGATGCGGTCTAAAATCAATAGGTGATTTTGCAGGTCAGGGATGGTAACCTGATGCTGCTGAGGTGACCGATGCGGTGAGCCTCCGGTTTCTATTCCTTGGATGATTACTCTTATTGTCTTGTGCATTGATCGACTTATATTGTTACTGACCCCGTATTGTGTTCTAAAACTGTTGTGATCCATTGTGAATGATGGGCAGGTGACCAGCAGGTAATTCGATGAGCTCGCGTTGGGGGAGTTGATGGGAATCGCCACTGTTGAGTCATAGTTTCCGCAGTTATATAGTGTTCTAGACATCACATTTATATTTTCTTTACTTTTGATTAGTTTGGATTATTGTTTACGACGGTGTGTCGTCTGGATTGTGGAATAAGGTAACTTTGATTTAAACCATTGATTTAATAAGTATGTTCTTTTATGGTTTATTTGATATGTACTACTACGGGCAACCGAGATGGTAGCATCTCGATGTACTAAGGAGGTTTTGTAAGGCTCTTTGGTATATGAGGGTGTTACAAAGGCAGCACCACCAAAGTTAACAAAATCGATTTCGTAATTAACCAACTTAACGAATTGGCTGGATTGGCAAAACATGGCTAAATACTCCCTTAGAAATGGCGTATCAGGTGATGCGCCTCTTCTAAGTGTGCATTTGGGTATATTTCCCTTTCTGTCAAAGTTGTTCGACTAATAGAGTCAAACATGCTCTTAAGAATGGCACACCATGTACGTGTTGCGCTTCTTCTAAGGCCTTGTTTGACTCTATTTCTCATATGTCTCGACGCAGTTAATTAGGACTAGTTTTAACTTATTGTTAAACAATATTATCACATGTTCGTCGTCTGAATAGCCTTAAATAATTCTTTTGGCATTTATTCTTTTAAATTACTCTTTCAAATCAATTTATTTTGTACTTGTGCGACGTATATATTATTGTTTGTGTTAATTGTTTTTTTACTACATGTTTCTCAAAATCAATCAATGTAAACCATTCAACTTTGACATTTAATTTCTATTTCTATGTGCTAATTTAACCAACATAGTTAATTCACATGCTAGGATTAACATAATGTTTGCATTCATGCAAATTTCAATCGATAAAGTCAAATGTAACGAATACAACTCCAATCATTAGAAAAGACCGCTATCGAGCAGGCGAGATTGGGTGTCTGATTAAAGGCTTCCCAATACGTACCCTCACCCCTTACTTGGAATCTCGGCGAACATCCGTGTTCAATGGGCATAACGAGAGTCATTCTAAACATAGAAGGCTAAGGGGACGATTCTTAGTGTCTATACATAGACTGATAGACATAAAGATCGACGGTCCAATTTTCCATAATAAATTGATAAATTGGTGGCGACTCATTCAAATGATGGCTTGCTCGAATCTTTCATCGATTTCAAAGCCTTTTAAATCGGTTAAAGACTCATGACGTGTCCCGTACGGGGCATTAGGGCACCATGGACCGAGTGTCGCCGCGACGCGATGGCGCGGGTGGCGTTTTCCACAAAGATCACTGAGATGCTTTTAACAAAAAAAATGTTAGAATCTTTAGTATGTAGTAGTTAGGAAAATATCTTAATAGCTATTTTATTATTCTTTTAATACGGAGGTAACTATTTGGCAAAACGAAAGGTAACTGAAAACTGAAAAGGTAGCTGAAAACTAAAAAGTTAATTGATAGGAAGCTGAAAATTGGGAGCTGATAAGATAACTGATTATATAAAAATTCGTTTGGCAAACTAGCTGAAAAGGTAGCTGATTTTTGGTGAAATGACATAAACGGATATGATAATAATTAAATATTATTTATTGAAGGGGTAAAATAGGAATATAAAACCATTTCAGGTACCTGGAATCCCAAATGCTACTTTATGTAGCATTTCATTTCAGGCAGCTTATTTGTCTAAATAAGCTACTTGCCAAACACTTTCTAGAAAATAAGATATGTGAAATTTTGGTCAAATAAACTACTTTGGTCAAATAAGCTATTCTGAAATGTCTTGCCAAACATAGCCTTATTTTTTACTTGACAATTTAACCAATTTTTATTAATGGGTAACCCCAAATCATTCGGGGGTATCACTCTAAGTAGAGCTGGCAAAACCACCCAACTCGAAAAGGCTGATCGGATACTCGAAATCGACCCGAACTACAACCCTTCAACGTGACCCGAAATCCAAATTGATCCGACATGATCCGAAGTGTGTCGACCAGAAACTGACCCGACGACCCGATCCTAAAAATGACCCGAATAAATATCACTCTAATTGAACAAGAACGACTTGAAATGACTAAATGCACTTTTTTTTCTTAATCATCGACCCTGAAATAACTCGGACCCGAATAACCCGACCCGTTGACCCAAAACTGACCCGAACAACTTACCCGAAAAACACCTGAAATCCGAAACAACCCGACCCGAACAAACCCGATAATATGATAGATCCGAATTGACCCGACCCAAACCCGATCCCGATCCGATTGAGCCGTTTGGCAGGTCTAATTCTAAGTTGACACTTCCATAATGAGCACAATTTAAGTAGGACCCGGGAGTATTCTATTCTGATTGGCGTAACCAGTTTGAGGGATGACATTCAGTCATTCAGTATACATCTTCCTCGCATTCACACTGTCCCCATAATTTGGTCCAGTCAAACAATCCTAAAAACTGAAAAGAATCAACCAATTTAGTTAAGTTTGTAAATCACAATTATAAAGAGGTGTCAGTTTCCAAATTAGTTAGGAATTAGCATGGAAAATGTATTATACTCCCTACTGTCCGGGGTCCCATCTATAAATATACCAACTACGGAACTACCCTTATTAATAATGAAATCAATGAATATCTCATGCTTTCTTCTATTTAATCATTCAGTTTACTTGTCAGAGATATTCAGTTCATTATCTTGAGTTCCAAAACCAAACCAAACCAAACCAAACCCAGTTGAGATCTTGAGTTAATTAGTGTGTAATTCAATGGCAAGTCAGTCCACTCCTCAGCCTAAATCAATCCATGAGTTTGTCGTCAAGGTTTCTTCTTTTAATTTTAAACTTTGATGAGTAGTATTTATTTAGTGAAGGGTCAAGTATTGAAATGATTGTGTTGGGTGAATTTGTTTGTATAGGATGCCCGTGGAAATGAAGTGGACCTTAGCACTTACAAAGGGAAGGTTTTGTTGATTGTCAATGTTGCATCTCAATGGTATCTATCTTCCTCTCTTTCCTGTCGACATACTGTCTACTACTCTACTACTTTCTCCACTAATTCTCATGGCATTGAAGACGGATATGCCCGTCTTTAATGAGACTTGCTGTACTTTCTTATGGCATCATACTTCCTATCATATCATTTTCATTGCCGCTAACTGTGACACCAAAATTAGAGTTTGATTACGCCTTAGCTGCAGGCGAGATATCAATCCAAATTTAATGTCATCTTCCTCTAAGACCCAGAGCAAGAAGTTTGATTATATGAATATAAATAATATGAATATATATGTACGGAAATTGGTGTGCATAGGCCTTCATATTATTAGGATATAAATATAATAGTTAGGCATCAACCATCACCTTTAAGGTTTTGGTAGATACGGTTTATCTAACACATATGTTCATGCTATGGCCTTGCTTGTGTGTGTGCAAGTAACTGTTAAAAGGGTATTGAATCATAAAGCAAAACATAAAATGAGGAAAATGATGATGGCTCATGACTGATGACTGATGACTGATGACTGATGACTGATGACTGATGACTGATGATGGGGTGGTATGAACTTTGACGAAAGTTAGTCTTTTCTTCTCATATGAGATTAATGGATTAACATATGCAAACTGAGCAACTGTCGCTTCCTTAGGCACTTCTGAGGTCGTTATTACTACGTATCGGATTTTCTTCTTTTTATTCCCCTATCCGTGCTTAGCCTACCTCCTACTTTCCTTTATATTTTTCCTACAGTATCCCGGTAATAATTATACCAATCCAACCAAGTCCTAAGAAGTAGACTGCAACACCTCATTTGCTATTGTATTTGTGCATAACGCATTACCATACACATACCTGCAAATCTGCAATTCACTCTCTTATCTGTGTTACGGCTTGCAGTGGTCTTACCAATTCAAACTACACGGAATTGACTAAACTGTATGAGAAGTACAAGGATCAAGGTATGTGGTGTTTCCTTTCGTTTCAAAGCCAACCTTTATTACTTAGTTTGTGTTTATGGTAGTGTAATGTAAACTTATATATATATCTTTGATTTAAGGTTTTGAAATTCTGGCATTTCCATGCAACCAATTTGGCAAGCAAGAGCCGGGGGATAATGAGCAAATTGTGGAGTTTGCTTGTACTCGCTTCAAGGCCGAGTTCCCTATATTTGATAAGGTACTTTCTCCGTCCCAAATTAAGTGTTATAATAGACTCTTGTCGATAATTCTTGTCAAGTTATCACTACCCACAATGACAACTAAGGACTTAAACGAATATAATGTTTGCATGATGCATACTTTCTCCGTCCCAAAATCAGATATAGAGAAATTAGTAGCCACAGCCCATGTAATGTAGTTCTGATGACAAGAGTCTAATTTTCTAATGACAAATGAAGTACTGTCTTTATTTAGTTAATAAGCTTCGTTACAAATAAACCTCGTAGAAAATGACAGATAAGGCTAACCTGATGAACTAGAGGAGTTATTTTGTATTCAGCTTGTTAATAGTTTTCTGTGTATTATCCACCAAGTAGACAGTTATTGTATTGCTTTCATCAATTGCAGGTTGAAGTGAATGGAAGTAATGCTGCCCCGGTCTATAAGTTCTTGAAATCTAGCAAAGGTGGTCTCTTCGGAGACGGAATCAAATGGAATTTTACAAAGTTCCTTGTTGACAAAGATGGGAATGTCGTTGATCGTTATGCGCCAACTACTTCTCCATCCAGCATCGAGGTAATTACGCTTTAATTACTTTAGCCAACATGTTTAACGGACCAATTGAGCCAATGATACTTTTAAACAAAGGTATTAACGATATTTATTTTATCATCCTGCAGAAGGACATAAAGAAACTTCTTGGCGTTTCATAGGATTGGGATGAGGCTGCCGTGTCGTCTCCGTCTAGAACGTGATACATATATGAATAAACATTTTAATGATGAACATTACCCTCATGTTTTAGTTGTTTTGATTTTCGCATGGAATTTCGTGTTAGATTGTGGTAAAGTGTCATATGACATTGAATCTGGTGAATAATGTTCGTATAGCAAGATGAATATTATGGACAACAAAAGATAGTTTTGTGATAAACTTTCCATATCATATCATATGTACACTCACAAATTTCCATTTGTGATGACACTATTTTGTCGCAACTTCCAAGCATGTGACCTCTCACAAGGAGCAAGTGGAAAGGAGGCTGTGAGAGGTTACAAGCTTGTGACGGTCATAAGCAAGACCGTCTACTGTTAGTATGTGTTTTATTTTTCCCTATAGGGTTAATGAATAAACATGCACTATTCTCGACATTGTTAATTACTCGTGTTGCCATCTTGAAAGCAAGCTCTATCAGATGACATGCGTAACATAATTACATCATTGATACAGCCCCCCTCATTTTGTGCTCTTGTTCCAATACGATTACATCATTATGATGTACCACACGGCACAATCCTCCTTTATACCATTCCCCCAAGGGTTGATCAAACCCTTTTTAGGGTGTCATATGGTTCTTTGTTGGACGGCAAATCAGAGGGAATATCCGTAAAGGTCCAGGTACGATATATGGCACGGTGTCAGTAAATGGTACCCTAATAGGAAAAATGGTTGAGCTAAAGTAAATCGAAGGGTGGTGTGATCATCAGGCTTCATGAACTGCAGTTGTGGGGTCTAGATATAGAATGGTGGTGGTTCAGGGTAGGGTATGCCACCACGGTGATGGGAGTGAGTCTGTTGGGAAAGGGGCTAGAGAGATGTAGGTCGCTAAAACATATGACGAATCTGTAACATGGCGTCCTGAGATAGTCTCACTCATAAAGTTTGTGGGCAATGACGAGTTTTTGGTTAGAACTTGAAACCAAAATAAAATAAAATAAAATAATGGTGTCAATTCATCAAATATCGCTTACACTCGACAACAAGCTCTTCTGAGTTCTCAAATTCACAATGACTGTTACGTCTGATGGCATATAAATAATTTAATCAGTTGGTTCCCTGAAACGAGTTACAACAGAATCTGAAGCACTCATGCACCCATAATTAAACTACTCTTAGAAGAAAATAACCTACCAATTCTATCTAAACTGGGTTATATCTCAAACTCGACTGGCTCAAAATCAACCAATCAACAATGCTGAATTCAGGGTTTGAAGGCGGAGCTCTTTTTCCCGTACAAGAGCCGAGAAGTGTGAGTAGGCCTACAATATCAACTTCAACTTCATCTCTCCTGAAGAAGGCTGATCAGGTCAATCTGGGAGCTCATCACCTAATGGCTCTAAATAAACAACACAATGTATTTACAAATCACCAAACAAACAATTAAATACCCCCCGGCCCCGGGGATAATTGCACTTATCCACTTTCCAAGTCTATGTCAGTGTTCGGGGTCTTTGAATTAACTATTTTCGGATCGGGCCAAGAGCCCGCAAAGTTTTCATTGATCGCCACTGATGTTTTATTACTCATTGGCTGCTCAGGACTCTTCTCGTCTTTCTCATCGGACTCCTTTTCCTTGCCCTTCATATTCCCATAAATAAAACTGCACACTACAACCTGATAGAAGTATTAGAATTATGAGAAAGGTTTTTACATCAAGAATTGCATAATAATAGTGTGTACATGGTGAGACTATTTATAGAAGTTAAGAGCCTAACAAACCTAAACCTAGCCGCAACATACAATCATTCATGGAGATTGTGTACACGCAAATTATGGAAAGTTATATGCACATGTAATAGTAAAATATACAAAAAGATATGACTGAATAACTAAGAAGATAACGTGGATATATTTCCAATACTCCCCCGCAAGGCGGACGTTCCGAAGGTAAGACCGATCTTGACAAGTAAGAATAATGTGAATGCGTAGTGAGCAACTTCGTGGATGGTGTTGGAAAATAATCCAACAAATGGTGTCCATGGTGATAACAAGAGTAGACCGTGTTGGTGGTGGAATGATGGGCGAACCATCATGTTGGTTGGAATGATGGGCAAACCACCATGTTGGTTAATCAAGGAGAGTCATTGGTTACTTCCATTGTGGTTGGCTGGTTGCAATTGCACAAACCGAGGGGGTGAGCCGGATTCGCAAGGGGTGGTTGTAGGAGATTAGTCCGTTGGACTTGCTGAAGTGGAGGGTAATATGTAGAGAGTGATTGATCAATTTGGAGTGCAATTTTACTTCAGTTGGTTTACGAAATGGGTAAATTGTTCTTTTGAAAATTTCAAGAATTTCATAGAAAAAGGGAAGGTAAGGGTGAGTTTAGTTTCTATGGGGTTTTGCCATGGTTGGACCTAGTTGGGGGTTGCCATATTAGCAAGGATGAGAAACACGAAAATGAAAAATGTGGAGTTTTTTTTTTTTTTGAATGAAATCTATGGTGTTAACCATGTGAGAATACATAGGGGGTGATCAATTAATGGGAGTTGCAAGTTTTGCAAAAATAAAGTAAAGTGAGAAGGGTGGTCAGATTGTGTGCCGAGTTTTTTTTTTTTTTTTTTTGGGATCTACATTGTGTATTGTGGGTGACGGTGGAGTTGTGGCATTTCTGAAGTTTATGGACGGTGGTGTTGTGGGTTGGTGGGTGGTGGAGGGAGGACTCAAACATGGTGGTGGTTGTTATTGTTGATGGCTAAATTTCGGTAGTCATCGAAAGGGTAGGTTTGATGGTTTGATGCAATTCTTAAGAGGTGGAAGAAGGGTGGTGGGTGGTTGCAGCGGAAGAGGATCAACTCTTATGGCGTTAGACTTTATCAAGAGCACGAAGCTCTGATACCATATTAGAATTATGAGAAAGGTTTTTACATTACGAATTGCATAATAATAATGTGTACATGGTGAGACTATTTATACAAGTTAAGAGCCTAACAAACCTAAACCTAGCCGCAACATACAATCATTCATGGGAATTGTGTACAAGCAAATTATGGAAAGTTATATGGACATGTAATATTAAAATATACAAAAAGATATGACTGAATAACTAAGAAGATAACGTGGATATATTTCCAATAAGAAGAATGTGTATCAGATATCAAGAAAGCCAATCTGAATTTCAAGTTCATGACACAGTTCAAAGCCCCTTAGCATCAAAGTTAATTGAGTTCTAAACTCATCTACATTGACAATTACCCTTGCGGCTCTTTTACCGCAAAAGTAAGGAAAAAGTTAATTTGAATTTCTTACTTTCTAACATTGAAAGACACTAAATTCGTAGAGAATAAAACTTTATACAAAGTAGAAGTACATGGTAAACAAAAATCGAAAAGTCAATACCGTTTTTACTAATCAAACAAACCACAACTACATTTCGTATATTCATAGGACCATTGGCTTACTACTAGGTCCAGAAACTATCTACCATGTCCCAACCAATTTCATTTAAACCCAGCCATTGATTGCGAAATTGGATTGTATCACCCATCATGGTATATTAGCCCACGCTGACACAAACCTAGAGCCACATACTTCAAACAAAGACACCCTTCAGGAGTTTCAATATGAGTACCGCATAATCAACCAATTTTAGTTAGTACTGCAAGATTTGTAACTTGTCTAGTTAATCGTTAAGCTAAAAATAAAACAAAAATTTCAAATGAATGGTGATATCGAACAAACTTTAAAAAAGAAAGTACACATTTATCAAATACCTGGACAGGTCTTGAAGCTACAAGCGTTCCACTAACTGCACCACCAATCACATGGCCATCGGGGCTAGAAAGAGAAACATTAACACCACCAGTCCGGCTACGAGGTCCTCCATTTTCGGCAACTAAGTACGAGCCAGACAAACATAATATCTTAAAACGGCCCTGTGTCAAGTTATCAACACAAAATACTCAACTTCAATTTCAAAAGGCAAAAAAACACTCAACTTCAAACTTCATAATCATAACTATAATAAGACGATAACAAACACAATAAACATTGGCATGCTAGAACCGTCTTCACTGGTTTCCCGATCTTTACGTACCGAGCAGTGAATTAAATTATTGCAAACAAAACACTAAAACTGCTAGCAAACTTTCAAAGATTTATTTCTAACTAAGGTTATAATATCACCTCAAAAGTAACAGTTCCAGCAGACGATCCAGGCTGACGTAGAGTAACTGCTGAAACACCACCACTGCCTGACATAATGCATAGAGCCCTCGGCCTCTGTTGTGAAAATGAAAGTAATTTTCCAGCAATGTCCTGTTAATCACATTGAGATTAAGTTGATACTCTAGATGAATGCATGGGATCAAAGTCGTCAAACTTCAATTTTGTACCAATACCATGAGCATAAGACCAACTGGAACACAGTAGAGTGGCCCCTCGTTGAGCTCCTCATCTTGCTTTTATGGCAATGAAATGTGGGGATTTTGATAGACAATGAGAGTGTTTGTGGAAAGCAGAGAGCAATGAGGAGCAAGCACACAGACTTTTGTGAAAGAGTCTCTCTGACAGAGGGAGGGAGGGGGAGAGAGGGTGGGAGTATGTTTCGGGTTTGGTTGGAAACTATGAAGGAAGATTGATGGAGGTTATTAAATGAGACCATTCAATGTTAGGCTTCTGGTATTTCGTAGGCTAGTACAACGCAGTCAAATGTGTATTTTCTCCTTTTTTTAAATCCGATTAAGAAATTGGGTTCCCGGTTGCTTTTTCCCTAAAACACACACCCGGGGTTTATCACTTAAAAAACCAGTTCGAGTACCCTAACCAGGAAAAAACCGGATTTCCACGTTTTTTTTAATTTGTTTATGATTGATTTGGTTTCGGTTTATAAATTTGGATCTGTTTTTTTTCTCAGCCCTATGACCAGCATCAAAAGCGCCTTCAAAAGATAGTAAAAGTATGAAGCTATATGGGTACCAATTAGTAAGCGGTCACATCTATCTTCCTTACCAAAAAAATACAGAGGGTTCAAGTATGTTCAAAGAACAAGTGTCAGTGGCCAATGTATATGCTTTTTAATCAAAAGAATAAACCTAACATAGTCTCAGTTAAGAGGTCACAATACAGCCTTTAGCAAGTTGGCATACCTCTCCAGGTTGAACATGAATGACATGAGGCATAAACGCGGCACCGGCAGAGTTACTCATCCATTCACCTAGTTAACGAAAATACGACAGTAAGTGAACTATTAAATCCATGTTGTAAACTCAATCTTGTTAAGGGAGAACCAATCCCAGTTAGTCACTCACTGATTCGGCCACTTCAAGTAGTAGGGATATTAACAGAGATTTTAATAGTGTTGAACAAAAATGTAACAAAGAGAGTTCGTTTTAAAATTAAGCTAAGAAATTAGAATTTCCCAGTATTATCTAGCCATCTAAAGTTTGCATAATACATATGCATGTACACAATTTGCCTTAAATCAACAATGCCACCAGTAGAAACTGCAATAGAATCCAAGAACAGACCGAACTCCTAATTCCTAACGGTAGTAGTCAAATGCAGTTAACGATTAAGTAGTATCAAACTCCAAAAATGGCCATGACCATATGAATCAGTGAATTTTAGACATTCCCCGTAAAAACATAGTGTTCTCTGGCTTTCGAGTTTCGAATATACTGAAATAAAGCAAAACAACTCCCTAGACACTCAATGCTTCTTGAACCGTTCAGGGGGTCTATGCAGTCCCTAATTTTGATGCTAGACGCTGTCATGCTGGCATAGAATTATACGGAGTACACTATACAGGATAGAGTCTACATTTGCCTCTAAGCAATAAATGAAAAAGGAAGGAAATTTTATACTCCCTCAATCCCAATTATTTTGTCCTACTTACTGCTTTGGGTGGATAACAAAAGCTAATAAAATGACAGTGAATGAGTGAATTGCAGTGTAAATACTTACTAGAATTAGAAAGGGGGCTATAAAGTTGGGATGGGGAGTAGTAGACAGACAATGTCCTAGACATTTAAACAGCCGTACATATCTAAAATCCAATGGCACACGGGAATTCAACAACCAACTACCGCCTACAGCTATCACAATTCAGTTCACAAAAGGCATCTGAAAAGCAATTAAATGAGGATGAAAAGATTGAGCATCATACCAACAGAGGCCAGCCTCTGCTTCCTCCCAGAACCAGGAGGCCTTCCCCTCTTTCTTCTCTCAGCAAGGGTCATTGAATTTGGTGATGAAGGCAAAAGGTCCAACGAGACGGTACCCGAACCAGACCCAAGGCTAGGTCCTCCTCCAGGGGCATCAGGCCCATATTTCCTAGGCCTACCCCTTTTCTTCTTAATAACGGGCTCAGTCAAAGAAGCAGGAGACGAATCGAGTGTGATAGTAAACCCTTGAGGAGGGGCATTATTGGCATGGGACCCTGGGCCTCCTTCTAAGTTAGGGTTAGATGGTCTATAACCAACTACTGGTGTTGCACTAAAATGAGCAGCATTCGACCCAACAACGGTCGCACCTGGAATTGCCCTATGCAGATAATAAGGTGTTGAACCTTGCAATGTCATTCCTTCTCTCCCATCCATACATTTACTACAACTATATCAATTTTTCTATATGAAAACTAGGGTTTTAATAGGGTTTCATCACCCAAATATGAAACCTCACTACACCAATAATCAGTGAGAATACATGAATTATTCCAGTAAATCACTAGTATCAACTTTAACTCACGAGATTATACACATACAGTTAAGAATCTGTAGAAATAGCCTTGTTGTTGGGTTTGGAATTTGGGATTAAAATGAAATGAAATGCCCAGATCTTAAAGATTGCAATTTTATAACTCCAAAGCAGTAGATTTCCCAAGCAAAACTCACATTTTGCCAAAAATGACTGAAAATTAAGGCAACAGAAACATACAACTTAATAAGATGAGATAAAACCCTAGATTTGAAATAATAAGGCGGAAAACAAAGAAATGTGCAGCAGCAGTGAATACTAGTTTTGAGAGTGAAAGTGAGTTCCAAGGGAGGAGAGAGAAAGAGAAACACAGAACACAGAAAGGAAAAGGGAAAACAAATTGTGTACAGTAATTGTTAATTTTTTCAATATATATTGGGACACTTTTATCTTTTCTTTTAGTTTAGAGTAAACTAGTCTTAAATCCGTGCAAATTTGTACGGGATTTTCTTTAAACACTAGTTTTAAACTCGTACAAAATTGCACGAGTATGCTTTTAAGAATATTAATTTTTAATATTAGTATGAACAAATATTAATAAACCATACACGAATATTTTTATACCTTATTCCTTTTATAATGACAGTCCACTTTTTTTTTTCATGATCTAACCGTGGATTATTTGTGTTTACATATTAAATTTGTCCTTATTAAGTTATTATGATTTTATTTTATAATCTTTTGATTTTTTAATAATGAATAGGGATATTTCAGTACATGAATAACCATCCATAGTTTTTATATACTCCCTCCAATCCAATCCAAACTAGCCACTTGCTTTTTAGAGGTTAAATTTTCAAAACTTTAACCGTTTATAGATCGGAATATAAAGAACTTTGAAAGACGGGAGTAATATATTTGGTTTTGTCACGGAAATATCTTTCATAAAATTATATTTTTTGTAAAATAATTCTATATATAAAGGAAGAAAAACGCGGTCAAAGTCTTGCCTCGAAGACCACCCAAAAGCAAGTGAGTAGTTTGGATTGGATTGGAGGGAGTATTTATGATCAAAGTTATATAAATCTGGAAGTCTGATGATTCTGTCTTAATTTCGGTTTACTTCCATTTCAAATTCATTTAGTTAAGCTTCATTCAGTTTAGTTTAGTTCAATAATTCACTTCACTCTTTTAAAATAAACTCATCTAAAACTTTTTAATAATAATAATAATAATAATGAAAGCTTTTCAATTTATTTTAATGAAAGATGCGCGCATCTTAAAAAGAAATAATAATTATCTCTTGGCTTCCCACCAACTTCATATAAACTTTTCAATTTATTTTAGTGAAAGCTGCGCGCATCTTATAATAAAAAAAATAAAAAAAATAAAAAAAAAAAATAATAATCTTTAGTCTTTAGAGAGGTTCAAATTGTTAAGAGTTCTATCATTACTTGTCAATCACCTAGAATCAATCAAGATGAAATTATAGAGGCCTTAAAACATTAGGCTCTTTAGTCTAGCTCTTTCTCTAGTGGATATGCTTTCGTAAGATTGAATTTATGCATCCTTGTTGTTGAATATATGAGAAATATCTTTCTTGCAAAAATAAAAATAATAATAAATAATAATAATAATAATAATAATAATAATAATAATAATAATAATAATAATAATAATAATAATAATAATAATAATAATAATAATAATAAGAATAATAATAATAAGAATAATAATAATAATAAGAATAATAATAATAATAATAATAATAATAATAATAATAATAATAATAATAATAATAATAATAATAATAATAATAATAATAATAATAATAATAAAAGTTGTTGATGATCATAATAAAAGTTGTTGATGATCATAACAAAAGCTGCGATTATAATAATAAAAAAGAAATAACAATAATAATATCATTTATAGTATATTATTTATCATTAATATTATTAATATATTAGTTTATTATTACAACTTATATTAGTAGAAGTGGAAGATCATTGAGAAGTAGGTGCTAATATTATTTAATTCTGCAATTTTTCATGTAAATTAATTTGTTATTATTAACTTGGTACAAATTATATGTACCTCGTCTATAGCAATTAATAAGTTATCAATAACATAGTGCACAAATTCTTGTTTAAGACGACACTATCCAACTTAAGTTTAAGACGGATCCAGTAGCTATATCAAACGAAATTAGAACACATAGTAAAGAACGAAAGATTTGCCGTATATGCACAAATTAAATGGGGTGATATTTGACATGTTTTATTGTTAAGTGTAACTTTCCGTCTCAAGAAAGAAGTTAACTTTTTACTACACAAATCCTCATTTAAGACGGAAGTACGACACCATCGTCACGCCAAGACGGGTCAAGTAATAACCCATTTGTATAGATAAGACAGACGCAAATTATTTCCTAAACATTTCACTTTTATTTTAATGAACATATTTGACCCGTTGACATATTTGACACATTTGAACCTTGAGACGGATATATTCACTTAGGAGTATTATACATTCACTCAGATGGGCCCGAATATACCTTGTACAATTCCTTAGCAAGTTGAACGTATACCCACATAATCAGAGGCCCAAGCTCATAAAATGGAACCCTAGGTCTCCGTACTCTTATCTAGAACTCCCTCAGCAAACTCACCTTTTCACACTCTCACTCTCAACTTTTCAAGTCTCGCCTCACTCTCTCTACCTTATCTTTTATATTCATCAATCACAAACTGAAATAATCTTATATACGGATAAATCAATCAACTCATCCTTTTATATGTTTTCATACCCATCTTCATCTGTAATTCTCATACCTATGCACTCATTAAATTATCGTTACATTATTATAATGTATTCATGTTCATTATTGAAACTAAACAACTGAAAAGATCTTATATACGGAGTCCATAATAAGGATTTGTGTTTGCATGTATCAAGGAATTAATTTTTGGTTAGTAATAATTATTTTCAATTTAGTTTTTCAAACTTTTGGATCTGAGACACACAAGATCACCCATTTTTGGAATTGAAATTATAAAATTTATTTTCAATGTTTGGACGTACTGTAAATTTGTTAATATAATATTTGATGTGTGAATATATATTTTGTAACTTGTTAAAGCAAAAAAAATTATTAGTTTTTTTTTTGCGTGTTGTTGCCTTGACTTTCCGTTTCGATAAAGACTACGCTTAAACATTTGAAGGATTATTTGTTTTTATAAATAAATATTAGGAGAATTCAGTGTTTTTGATTTATTATTGTCATTTAAATAATTAATTAATGTATAATTGTATTTGTAATCATGAAAATTGTAATATTTTATTGTACTAATTCTACTGTATAATGATCCAAAATGTTGGGTTTGTTCAATATTTAGTGTAAAAGTGTATTGTCACATTAATATACCTATTATGAATTGCATTACCAGGCTTAAAGTTAATTAAATTTTCGTGACATCGGAGAAAAATATTTATTTAGCAAAATAGAAAAGACATGGAGAAAAGATATAATGGGTAAATATTAAATACAAAGTACACTAAAATTGGTGTGCAAATTGTGGTGGGTCCCACTTAAAAAAAAAATTAAATGAAAAAGTAGACACGTGGCTTCATGAGGGATCAAGAAATGCTTGGGTTTTAATATATAGGGGATAGGAGTTATTAAACAATTGTTATAAAAATGTATAGATTAAGTGATGTAGCTTAGTTTAACGGTACAGTTCTCCAAATTCTTAGTACATAATGATTATAGATTTATAGGTAAAGTTTACAAATTAAGGACGTCCATTTTAGTGTAATTGTTATGTTTTTTTAGTATGGAGTCTAAAACACGTAAAATTTTGAATCAAACTAATTTAAAATTAGTCTATTATACAGAAGGTTATGGGGTGTTGAGACAGCGCTGTTGTATATAATTACTTTATATAGGGCCGTCTTATAAAAATATAAATGTATTAAGATGTAGCTTACTATATGATAAATATTTAATAATTTATTTAACTAATTTATTGCTTGTAGAAGTATTTTAATTGTAGCTACACAAATAACCATGACAAAGATAGTATTAAAATAAATTCTTAACTTGTATGAAGTATTTCAATAACTTGGAACCTTATAATGATGATGACGACGCCCAATCAATTTTGATACACTAATTGTCGTTATAATATAATATTATATATAAATTGTCAAAATAAACGTAATTTTGGTTATAATTACTCTCTTCGTCTCGATCATTTTTTTTACCTTTTCTAGTTTAGGGAGGAGGAGGGTGTTATCAATTAGGAGAAGTTTTTTCTCGTTCATTTGTCTATCTTTTTATATTAGACATGTTCTTACTTGATATACGATTGCAATATTGTCCACTTGTTATTCAATACCACCATCCACAAATGGTTCATCCTCTTTTCTTAATCTTTGTGTAACAAAAAAGGTAAATAAATGACCGAGAGAGAGAATATATATATATTGTTATTATTAGGTTCTTAACCATTACACATAACGATTTTGGTATATATAATACGATTTACGAAGTGATACCAAAAATGGCCCAATTAATTTTTTTTTGAGATAATTAGGGAATGAATAGCATGAATTAGAAAAAAATAAGTGCATCAGAGATAGAGTAAATCTTATACTTCTACTCTATAAGAACAACATATCAACTGGCCCATTATTTTAACAACTAAGCAACTCAACAACCAACACCAATAACCCTAATCATCTCGTTTTTATCTCACTTTCCTATTACCCCATTCATACTGCCGTAAATAGCTTTACTTGTTCATCCAAAAAAATTACTCCATTTATTATGAAAAATTTGTTATTTTATGAAAATAACAAAGTCGTTTATTTTCCTTCATAAGTAAAAGAGTCTACTTCCCCATCTAACGAAATCGTTTTTCTACGCTCATCTACAAGTTTTCTGAGTTTGTAGCGGTATAGTCTCCTTCTCAAATCGAAAAGGCTACCCTTTCTGGTATTTTTTTTCTTTCTAATTTTAACAACTTTTTTATAAATATATTTTTTGTGAATGTTAGTTCGTAAGTTTTGAACTCTGTAGATCATTACTTGTACATATTTTTTTCGTTTTAATGTTAATTATTACTTAGCACTCTTTCAGTTTATAGATCTAATGGTTTTCTTAATTCTGAAGTCGTTTGATTTTATTTCTATGATTATAAATTTTTATTCTTAATTTGTCTTTATTTTTTAAGCATTTTTTCACCATTTTTTTAAATAGATTTAAAAGATATCTAACATATATGATGTTTTTAAAGTCGAAATAATTTTTTCACTCTTTCTAAACGTATTATTTCATTTCTAATTATTTCTCATAATAATAATTTTGTGTTGACTCTTATATCATTGATCAAGATAATTTTTATCTTAAACATGATTTTTTTTCGTATAATATTACTAAATAATAATAATAATAATATTTTATTTTAGATATCATTATATAATATCTTGGTTATTTTTGTAATGCTCATTTTTTATTTTTTATTTTTTATTTGTAAACAGAAATGTATCTCTTGTATCTGTCAAAACTGAAGTTATTTTTTTTTATCATATTTTGTTTGTAAATGTTTGAGTTTTTTCATTTTTGTATTTGTTTTTCTTCAAGTTACATATTGGTAATTTGTAATATTTGAAATCTCTATTTTTTTTAAAACGCATCAAAAGAAAAGAATGTTTTGATCTCGTTCTTGTTGGCACAATATTACATTTTCTAGATAGAACAATATTTCATTTTCTGGAGTAATTAATTAACATATAGCAAGGAGTAATTAATTAACATAAAAGAAGTGGGTGTCCCTACACCCAAAAAAGGATTTCTACTCCCTTAAAAGTAGGAACCAATAGGAACATCCTAAATGTATCTGCTTTTATATAAAATAGATTGAAGAGTGTGTTAATTACTAGGTTGATCTTTAATGATAATTTTATTAAATATTTATTTGAGTTATCAATTTTTATTTGAGTTATTTGTATTGATAGATATTTTGCATATTTTTCGTATAAATGCACCTTACATATTACTCCCGCGTATAGAAAGGAGATTAGTCTAATTTAAATTAAGAATTACATAAGGGTTCGTGTTATGTTAATATTTTGTGGTTTTTTGTTTTAGTGTTTGTATTTCTGCAGCACCACAATTATAAATTAATGACAGTTTTTTTTGTGAGACGATGACATTTTTTATTAATTTTTTTTTTTCAACTTAAACTCATATAAACCACTTAAATAAATTTTCTATTTATAAAACTACTAAGATATGATAAAAAAAAAAAAAGAATATCATCAAATATAAATGGCTAACTTTGCTCATGTAAGTGCATGATATATTTTTCCTCATATTAAAACTGGTCCCACCACAAACCCCACATGATTGAAAAAAGATTGAAAAAAGAAAGGTGTTTATAGTGATGAGGTGGCTTAAGGAGAAGGTTTTAAATGTTTGAGTTTTAATAAGAGTAGGATTACAAATAAATCTCTTATATAATCAAGCATTTTTAAATAACTCTTTTTTATAAATTTTTATTCAAATAACTCCCTTTTAAAACATGTTTTTTATACAGATCAATGCCTTTTTGTACGAAACTAGACTTATTTTTATAAAAATCGATTTATCCTTCTTGAAAAAACATAATCCATAGACCGATACTTTCGTTTCATTACCCAATATATGTTTCAAACCTCTCTAAAAAACTAACAAGTTAAGTTTATTGTTAATTCACTCGAATCATACACGCTCAAGTCTCAACCTTATAAGCTAGGTTTCTTATTTTAATGGACTATTTCGTGATTATGGAAGGAGATATGCGTTCAATATCTTATGCAAGTGAAAAATGAATGAAAAATCTGAGTTTTTTTGCCGAAAAATTCAAAATGTAAGTCTCATTTACGAAAAGAGGTATTGATCTGTATAAAAACATGTTTTAAAAGGGAGTTATTTGGATACAAATTTATAAAAGGGAGTTTATTGAAAAAGGTTGATTATATAAAGGAGTTATTTGTAATTTACTCTATAGTTTATGACACTTTCTTTAGAGTTGTTGGCCAACACAGCGGGCAAAAGCTAATCCGACTTGACCCGCCCAAAACCCGTCCCGATAGAACCCGAAAAGCGAAAACTGGGTACACCGAAATCGAACTGACCCGACGCTAGCCCGATTATTGATAGTAGCTTTATTTTTTCCAACCTCAAGCCGACTGGACACTGTTGGAGCTAGTGTCCTCCACAGTTAGTGCAATAACATAAATAAATCTCTGTAGGTTCACAGGGTATACTTTGTATAATAATCAGTTGATTAACGTTTATCAATAACGGTTGGCTTGCTACATAAGTTTGACGCCAACCGTTATTGTCATACAGATGGCGGTGATCAACTGGTCCCTAAAAGTCACACCTAAAGGATGTGTTTGAGAGATGTGATTATTTGAGAAAATAATCATATTGATGCCCTATTATATGTCTAAAAGGTTAATCAGTGTATTTGACTAAAAGGTTAGTCAATGTGATGATGAGACGATTATTTAATAACGATTAAATAATATAAGCTGAGACGAATTAAAAGTAATTCGTAATTAAATATAAACTGTTGTATTTAATCAGCATATATATAATGTAAGCTTATGCGAATTAAAATGTTAATTCGTAAATTGAATATAAAATGTTATATTGAATTAGCAAATTATAATTATACGGATAATTATAATTAACGTATATTTTATACGATTGTCATATTAGATGTTGTCAGACCGGTATTAATGTATCGACTACAAAATGTTGTATGGACATATTAATACATGACAACACAAATGACATTTATAATAATAATACACATTATATATTAAAGCGAATTTAACCAAAATAAAGTCCAGATTCACTCTGGAATTTTTGGTCAATGGGTAGTTATTTTGAGGAGAAAAATCTCCTCATAAAACCCTAAATTGAGCCGTGAGACAAGAGGAGAAGGGAGAAAAATTCTAACCCTAATTCATTTCTCACTTGTGCCTCCATCTCTTCACATCACAAGATCAAAAAAAAAAAGTTAACAGTAACTTTTGACAAAAATATTCTAGCAAATTAAAGGGCATTTCTCATTCTATCTTGGGTGCTACGATTAGGAGATATCATCATTTTGATATTGTTCTTAGGCCTTTAAGCAAGGACGCACTAAAGGTTATTTTTAATCTCTCGCTTATTATGCATTTTCGTTTATGACTATTAATCATTTAATCATAATTTCAGTATAATCCTGAGTGATTTAAAGGGAAGTATTCGGATATTTTCCCACAAGTGGTATCAGAGCTTTAGGGCTATGAAATTGTTTATATGATTTTCATAAATTTTGAATTTGTATAATTTTGTTTAAAAAAAAAATTTTCATTTCGGCAAAATGTTTTTTTTAGCCGTGTGTTTTATTTTTTTTGGTGTTCCATTTTGATTCAAATATTGTTATTTTAAAAGGTTGAGATAATAATATATGAATTTGTAGATGTTTTGATTGAATAATGATTGAATTAAAACGTAAATGGAATTTGATATGAATGTTAATGAACATCCTTTTGCTTTATATTTTCGGTATAAAATGATCTAAATATTCATGTTAAAAGGTTAATTTGAATCATCTATTTTGTATCAATGTTTAATATCGATTAGATATTGTTTTGTTTGTACCGATCTAGTTAATATAAGCATGATCGAATTAAAACCGTTTAATTTGATTTTTTTTTTTCTGCCCATGTACTGTTCACAGAATAAAAAAAAATTCTGTTTTTTTTTAAATGGCAGCAACTGCAAGTTTTTTTTTTGTACAGTTTTTCCGGTCTTGTTATAAACCGTGAGAAAAGAAAAAAAAAAGAAATTTTTTTTTTTGGGTACCTGCTACTGTTTACGTATGAACAGTAATTATAAAAAAAAAAAATCTGTTTTTCCTTATACCGGTTTTTGTATTGTACATTATAAAGATAATGTATGATTGTTTTTGTGAAAAAGTTCACAAAATTTTTGATACCATGTTATTTTAAAAAGGTTTAAAATAATGTTGTTGTTATTCATATTGATTATGAATTTCATTGGATTTTGATTGAAATCTAGTGATGGATTACGGAATCGTCACATGATTTAATGGTGGTTTGGATAATTAATCAACATAATTTATGCATTATGTTTTGTATGATTAATTTTAGTTGATGCTTTTATTATGTTGAATGTTGTTTGATTGGTTTAATTTTACGCATTTTTGTACAATCAGTTGTAATTTACTAGTGTGGCCTTAGTAGATTATGTTTTCGTAATAATGGAAACATAGTCTTGGTTGTATTTTGAGATCTCGTATCTCCCCTATGTAATTTTAATTTTTGGAATCATTTTGAATTAGAATGTAAATAGGTTTACATTTGTAATTTTTAAAATGTATTTTGAGAAGATTCAAGATGGAGATCGGATGGCTCACTCCCTCTATATGGACCAAGGTGGAACATCAAGTCAAGCTTCTCGGGTCCATAAGGATGGATTCCAAACTTGTATTTTGTTCATTTTGGTAGTTAGGCCACACTAGGTGTTTTATTTTGCGTTTTATTTTTCCATTCTCGTTGCTTTATTCACATGATAGATAATTGCATCATATTCCGCCTAAACTAAACCACCTAAAAATGCATGAAAAATGATTCATACAGTTTGAATATTTTAATCATGGACATACAGATGTCACTCGCTTTTAGGGCCATCACCTTAGTTTAAATCATTCTCGAGTTGCTAGACATTCGTTCACTTAAAATGAATTAATGTTAAGATGATGAGACCTTCCCCTATAAATAAAATTGAGACTAGTCTTTATAGGGAAAACTACTATGAACCCCTTCTTCGTCGGAAGTCATAATATGACCCCTTCTACGTTGGGTAAGTAGTGAGTGTTGACCTATTTTTATCTCAACATTATAGTGCGAGTAATATCTCGTGATTATGATGGACTAAAGATAGAATTTACAGAAATTTATCGACTAGGAATTCTAAAAGTAGAATTAGCAAAGAGGTTGGCTTATCAATTTACATAAATTGAGTCTTGGGATCATTTATATAATTCTTGAGGGAGGTCAATTGTATAAATGCACTAGTCATCGCATTAAACAGTTTTTCATTAGACTCAAAATTAAAACGATGAATACTTATCATATTTATTTTCTTTTTCACAGTTTTTGAATTCGTTATATACAGATATAACTGCTAAATAACAAAATGGCTGTCCATACTGATGACCCAATGCCAAGTGCCACGCTCGGACGTGAGTCCTGGCTTAAGATGTTCATGGACACTA
>JAIUZE010025996.1:0-23384 GCA_022085475.1 Heliosperma pusillum | reverse complement strand
AGTCAAGCGGGTTTTCGTAAGATTTAATAATTCACATGTTAGAAGTTGGAATAAAATAGCATGAACTGAATATGATGATTTTATGTTCAAGTCTAAATGGTAAAGACTCTGTTTCTAGCCGGTTTGACCAAACGGGTTTGGTCAAACTAAGATCTAGTCAGCCCCGTTTTGACTGATGACCCGTCGCGGGACTCGGGTCGGGGATTTGTCTTCAGGTAAGGTTTTATTTACTGAATGAATGAATGAGCCTTAGTAGATATGAGGCGATATGATATTTGAATATGATTATATGCAATTAGTCACATGATAGGATGTTTTTCTGTGACTGTTTAATTATATGGTTGGTGTCGTGTTGACTAAGTACCCATAGAGAATTATGAGTATATGGCGTCTTGACCATTCTAATTCTAAATGAGTATCTTGGACCATGACATTGATAAGTCCGTACTGTCTTTAACGAGTATATAGTTCGCCGCTTGATAGCTTTTGTGTCACTGGCTTGGGCCTTTTGATACCAAGCCGGGGGCATGGCATCCTAAGAGTTTCCACTTTGGGAAGGATCCAGCTTAAGTACCACCAACTCTGCTTAGGTGGTCGCCTAGTATAGATTCTCATGTACTTTTGGTCATGAGACATGGAATTGGGTTAAGCTGTTGTCGCTAGGTTGAGCAGTCTCAGGACTGGATGTTTTTCCTACCTTTTGGTATAGCCTCGAGTTTACAGAAGTCGACTCTTGACTGGACTAATAAACTTATTGCCTTATTCTTAGAAGTAATTGGATCTTTCATGTTTGAGATTCTTATGAATCTTAGAATGTGAGATTCAACGCCGCTAAGGGGGGGTGGTGGGAGGGGGGGTTACGTTCGTTTGGCTACTGGTTTGTTAACTGCTTCAACATGATATCTTTGTATGATTTAGGGTTGAGTGTATCATAGGCCATATTTTAACTGTAACCTCTGAGCGAGCATACCAGCTTCCCTACCTCGTGTTATAGGTTGTTAACAGATTCACATGATAGCTTTCATACGCTAGGTTATATGTTAGTTATTTGTTTCATAACATGAAAAGCATATCGTATATGTTAAGGTTTTGTATTTTTCATATACATCTCTTTTATTTTATTCATGTTTTATTAAACTCGACATTTCGTGGCTGGGAGAACTCGGAGTTACTTCCCACTGACTGTGGCTTCCGTGTTTATATTTAATGCGGTTGGCAGGTTTGTGATGCATACTTGGGTACATTGACGAGCTAGCGAGTGAAGTATTACCTTGGACCTATAATCGGTTCTTAGGATTGTATTATATTATACACTCTTTTATTTCCGTATTTATACGGGAGATATGTCTCCCGTTTTGGATACTTCTTATGTATAATATTATTTCCTTTTTGTTATGAACCTTTTTCTTTAAGACCCCTTTGTTATGATGAATATATTTAATAGTAGGTTCCGGTTTTAAAATTTACCGATTTTCACTAAAGTGAACCTATTAGAAACGTATTCTCATCTTTTATTTATTTAAATTACTTGTTTATCTTTCCGCAAATTTGAGGGTGTTACAAACAAACCCTAATTTGATTAGGTGATTAAATTGTTTAATTACGTGTGGAATGCTTTAATTTGATTAAAGAAAAATTATTGCTCACGCGTCACTATTCAGGCAAGACTATTCTTGGTCAGTGTTCACACGCGCTTCGGAAAGTTACTGTTCACAAATTTCGATTGTCGGATTTTGGCTTAAAAATAATATTTTTCGAGTGCACAGAACATTTTAAATAAGACTGCGTAGCAGGTCGGTGTTTTAAAGCTAAATTCTGACTTCTTGATAGACTTTAAGGTCTTTTTTATTTAAAAATTATGATTTTTGATTTTATAATTGTTTTGGGGATTTAATAAATTTGATTGATTAATTGATACAATATTTGTATTGATTTATGTTTGAATCTTTATTTATTGTATGCATACCCGATATGATGTGATCATCTACCTATGTTATTACGTTTTTACATCAGATGTTTAAAAAACTACAATTTTGAATTGTTGACGATTATGAATCGTTTTTGGAGTTCTTAACATGACTTGTCCTAATTTACAAATATTTGTATATTTCATTTGTGAAATGTGATGTTTAAAAAATTATTCAAAGCATTGTGTTTAAATTAGAACGGCTAGGTTCCCGTACACCTTTTCTCTAAAAGAGCTAGCGTCATGCTTAGGACATTTGTCATGTTTGAGTTGTAATTTCCCTCAATTAAAATATTAAGTAATGTCCTTCCAAATTAACGACTGTAAAAACTTATCGTTTGAAGTATTGTCTGCCAAAGTAAAGTACTCCTTCTATGTAAGTTGATCATGTGAGTAACAGTTACCCACACGTGAGATTTGGTACACTTAACAAAGTTATCAAAACAATTTTGCACTTTGGGGCAAATAGTCAAGTCACATAAGATGTTACATGATGACTAGGAATCGCATCTGATGTGATTGGTATTTGATGGCTACCTTGGTATGTGTAGTTTGGGCGATGAGTCAAAGCTCACTCAAGCTATATATGATCAGGGACCCTAACATACTATGCACATATGAGGGTTATGTGTGTAGTGAATTTATCTTAAAATTGTTTAAGAATGTCGTGCAAATTGTGTGTCTTAAATTGATTAAGATAATCACGTTTAATTAATATACTGATTTAGTTTTGCATATGTTGATAGTTGTAATTTGTCATTGTTGTCATATATTTCAAATGGATTTGAATTGTTCAAATTCATAGATTGGTTTCTTTGAGATTTGCTCTCAATTATTCAAAGTGAAGTTTATCTTCAAAAAGACAATTTTTTTCTAAGCCATATCCAATGCTAATGTATAGTTAAGACTATATATATAAAAAAAATTAAAGTCATAATGATGAAAATACCTACCATATATGTCAATTGTCTACAATAATGGAATTGTTCCTGCTTAGTGAGAAAAATATGTGGGATGATCCAGTTACTCCATTTGTCATTATTATGAAATAATTATATTGATTGAAGTAACTGGATATCCTTATTATCAAAGGTTGGTGACAGAAATTGTTTCAGTTATATCTTAAGTTATAATCAATTCATTATGAATTAGGCACGTAACTTAAACGAATTTCTCACTTAGTGACATAAGATGATGAAGACATGGAGTCTTGTATCAAGAACATTTAAAAACTAATGTTCTTTGAGTACATTAGCAAAGAGGTTTTAAGATATGAGCTTAGACACTAAATAATGGTAAAGGAAATGACAATCGTTGTCAAGTCCTACCTGAAGATCAATGTCTATAAGTACGAATTTTGGTTGTAGTTATCGTCATTACTTTATAACAAATAGCATTGGAAAGGTGGCTAACAGAAATGTCGCGAAGATCTGCGAAAGTTATTGAAGTATGACTTCTAACTGGGGTTCCTGTGGTAGTAGGACAATAGTAAGGAATGTGATAAATCTACGTGTATAACGAACAAATGTTGTTGCATTAAATGAATAATTTATTCATTTGAATGTTCTATTATTCAAACCAATATTTGAACAAAAGTTATACTTACAAATGTCATTATTATAATGTTAATTCTTTTCATGTTTGGACATAAATTGAATTAATATTATATATAGATAAAATGTTGTTCTCTTTATTGTTAAGACAAGTTGAGTTTTGTTCAGTATAATCTATGACATGAAATACAAAGGGTTCAAGTTTTATGACTCAAGTTTCACGCGCTTACAACATTTTTTTTTAGCCATGAAAGAAGAAACACATGTAGAAGTACCAATAAAATGGACTTCTGGGCCTTGTTGATTTGGATCAATTAAGGCAAGTGAATTTTGTTTTGATAGTAAAAGGACTTTAAGGTGCTCTGACTAGTTGTAGAAAGAGAGCGACCAACTAGTTTGATCACACATATTCAGATATATGTGGGTTGAATAAGTCATGCATGTTGCTAAGGAATGAGATTATAGTACTTCATTATAATTACTATTTCCAGGTTTTATGCATATGTTCATACTACGAACATAAAGTCTTATTCTTTCAAACAGTTTGAAATAGACTCGGATTGAAGTAAGTGATCAACTTAGGAAGTTGATCAATATCGTTCGATTTGATCGAAATGGAGAAGCTTGAACCAAGTATTTATGATAATCGTAATAGTAATGAAATTGTGTCAGTACTAGTCTTAAGGAGACAGTGTATGTTTCACTAAAAGAATATTAGAATTTTTTTTCTTTAAAGGACATCACCAACTAACTTCGGTTGAGATATTTTAGAAATATCCCAAACATATAACCATGCGGGATCACCCGAAATGGGAAATATCATACTATTTATGTTTGATGATGGTCTTTTTCTTAATAATTGTGGAATGTTATATCTTATAAGAGAATAAGAACCCTATTTTGATATGGTTCTGTCTTTGATGAGTCATGCAGATCTTGTTAATTTTGGATTTATGTGCTCTAAGTATCTAAGTACACAATTTTGAAATTATTTCCATTTAGGTCAATGAAAATACGTTACATATAGGATATAGGATATGTAATCTTGTTAATTTTGGATTTATGTCCTATAGTATTTTATTGATATTTGAGAATTTAAATTTTATTTAAAAAAAAACGAAATTTCTCATGGTACCCTCTAACTTTGGCGGATTACACAAGGTACCCCTCATTTTAACTTTCTGCATATGGAACCCATCAATTTGACTTTTTCTTTCCCAGATTGCCAATTCATAAACGGCTGTTAAGTTTTCCTAACATTAGTTATGTTTTTAGTTTTGGGAGGGAAAGTTTTTTTGAGTGGTTAAATATGGTTCTCATGGTACGCCTGAGTTTCAAACTTTCGTCCAATTTGCCCAATTACTTCAGCAGAACAAAAATAACGGCTACATTAAAGTAGCCGTTGGAATTTATTGCTTTAAAAGGCAAATCTCCATTATTTACTACTAACCAAGTATCGATACATAAAGAAACTCAAAATGTCTTATACATCTCATGCAAGTTCTCATCCACGAGGAGTTCAAGTAGAAAACAAACAATGTCCAAAATGTAATAAAAGATCAACTATAAGGTCGTTAGGGCTTAATGCAGCAAATCCATTGAAGTTGTATTACAAGTGTGATAATTCTGGGTGGTTTCAATGGTGCCAAGCCAAAATAGAAGAAGGCAATCATTGTATTGGAATCGAAGAACACCAACAAATGCATAATCTAAATGAATTGAAAAGGCATATGAAGGAACAAGTGGACATGATTCATTTCTTGAAGGCAAAAATGGATGATATGTCAAAGCTACTACAGATTAGCATAAAAATAGCAATAATTATATAATATGTTTCTCTTATATGTTTTGATGAGCCAAAGGAATAGATAAGAGAACAATGTAATGTGTAACTATTGTAATAGAATCATATGCAATTAAGAAGTCTAAAAAACTTGCAATCCTAGCATTGATCATCATCAAGTTAATTATTGATAAGTGAATATTTGTATGATTTTAACCCCCAGTTTAGCTCGGTTTTGTATGTCATTTGTGCTTTGTTAAGCCATTTTATGAGCTAATATCGTCTTTTAGGCGAATACCTGTGTTCTAACTTGTTTTGTAGGGAAAATGACGTTTCTACGCCCTTTTTATATATTCCCGAGCATTTGCCTAGAACCCGACGATTCGAGGAAGCAAGCTTGACCATGTGTAAGGCATTTCAAGAAGGTTCACTAACTTAAGAGAAGGAAGAAGTAGAGACGGTTTCGTAGTTGTCGGAAGACCAATCAATTAGACGGGAGAATTCATCGCTTTACATCATATCCAAGCAACAAACCCGATTATAGAGTCAAGGGGGATGTTGTAAGTCAAGTCAAAGCAAAGGAAGGTGAAGCGTTAGTCAAGAGCTTCCAGAAGACGACTTACCCGATCGGGTAAGTGTGTACCCGAGCGGGGATGTGTGCTGTTCTGAGTATTGCGGCTCCTTCTTCCTAAATTTGCCCTATGTATTTAAAGCCCGACCTCTTCTCCACGAAACCCTAATACTATAAATAGATGCTCTAGCCTCACAACACAATCCATCTTATACACTCTCATATACACTATCTTACACAATCTAGTCTTATATTTCTTTTTAGCTTTAGTCTTTCTAGTTTAGATTCTCTTCTACTTTTGTCTTTTGGTTCTTAGTTTATTTATGTCCATTTGCAATCAAAACATTAGCTTAGTTCAATAAGAATTTCAATCTTTGCATCTACTTTGTTGGGTTCAAGAGTTGTAATTCAGAGTACGGTATTTCTATGCGAGGGATTTCTATTATTGTTATCGCTTTCATCGTTGATCGTCACCTAGGTACTCCTAATTTATCCTTTGTTTATTGTTCTTTATTACTTTCCATTTGATTGTCATTTTCTATTTCATTAGATTCATTTTCATGTTGTTATAATCATAGTTTCATTTCTTAGATTGTCATATAGCGTCGTTATTATCGCCACATAGAGAGTCTAAATTATTGTCAAGATCAACTAAATATGTCTATCCTAGTTTTCATTGTTAATATCATCTTAAACATCAACATAATCATGAGTGAGTAGTCACCTTTCTAGGGTGTAAGGTAGCCATGTTAGATTGATTAAAAGATGATAATTGGATAAAAGAAACTGTGCTTTTAAAACATTGTGTCTTTGCATGTTTGGACTTTAACGATAGTTGATGATTCTTGATCACAATCATTGACTAGTATGGAATTCTTTTCCAAGGTAGATATACAGGAATTGAATAGACAAAGCGTGACATAGTGGATTAAGACCTAGTAAATCGCACTAAAAGCCTGCTAGACCATCTGATCCATGATTGTAATGAACACACCACTCTTACGAACGCTCAATGAATTATTTGCATATCCCAAATCCAATTTCATTAATTTGTCAATCTACATGTGTGAACCTATTTCCCTAGATGCTTCTCCTTATTGTTAATTTATCATTTGCTTTATCGTTTTCATTTCAATTTGTTTTTATGCCATTCGTTAGTTTAGACATCACAAAATCCAAAACCCAGAAAATCATTAGATAAAACTCAATTGTGAGACGAATCACAATCCATAGGAAACACCATCTCCCTGAGGATCGACCCCTACTTCCCTAATTACATTAATTTGTTATTAGCCTAGTCTGGGTAATTTATCTTTGTATCGGGCTTGCGACAGGCACGATCAAATTTTGGCGCCGTTGCCGGGGAGCACGGTTTAGTTTTCCTTTTCTTGTGATTTTAATCACGATTAGTTTTATCTAGTCTTTAGGAACTCAAATTCCTTTAGACCTCTCTTGATTTTTCATCTTAGCTTTTCTATCTTATGCCCAGATCTTCTAGACTAGGGACCCCTATTCCTTTAGACCCCGAACTAGAAAGAACTTTGCGTAGGAAATTAAAGCTATTCAACGAAATTTCAAAAGCTTCTGACATTTCAAGTTTAGATCGTATTCGTGAGAAATACTCGGATATCTTACCTAATCTTGAAGGAGAAGAAGATCCATTTTCCTCTTCATTTCAAAAATTCAATCAACTTTCAACCAACATTCCATCTTCATCTTCACAAACAAAAATGGTTCGACTTTCCGACCATTCTAAACCCACTGCAGATACACTTCCAAAGGGTATCGCTACACCTCTAATTACAGCCCAAATCTTCGAGATCAAACCTGCCTTCATCAATCTAATAGAAAGAAATCAATTTGGTGGCAATGCCACAGAAGATCCCAACCTGCATATCCAAAACTTCTGTGACTATTGCTCCACGATTAGACAAACTGAAGTATCCCAAGAACAGATTAGGGAAATGCTCTTTCCCTTCTCTTTAAGAGGATAGGCAAAACTCTGGATCAATAGTCTTGACCGAGTTGCCTTAGGAATAGTCGACTGGGATGGTCTAGCTCTCGCTTTCTATCAAAAGTACTTCCCACCAGAACGAACCGCACTCTTACGAAGTCAAACTACTGGATTTCGTCAGAGAGGCGACGAAAGCCTTTATGAGGCATGGGAAAGGTACAAAGAATTACAAAGAGAATGCCCTCATCATGGCCTTGATTCATGGTTCCTGGCTATCACATTCTACAACGGTTGTTGTGGCGAATCGCGTCGTATCCTCGACTCCGCTAACAATGGTCGTCGTTTCGATCAAATCGATGTAGAGATAGCTAGTGCGACTATCGAGTCAATGGCAATTCACGATTCTCAGTATAGCAACTCGCGTGCTATACCGCTCAAAGCCAAGCAGGATGATTCGAGTAAAGTAGCACTCCTGGAAGCCCAATTAGCCCTTCTGCAGCAACAAGTAGGAAGCTCTTCCCAATCCAAGGAGCATATCAACGTCACTAACCACGTAGTGGTATGTGAGACATGTGGGATTGGAGGGCATAGTTTTCAAGAATGTAGAAGTTCAATAGAGCAAGTCAATGCCTATCAAGGATATAGGCAAGGCAACGCTTTCTCAAACTTCTATAACGAAAACACAAAAAACCACCCATTTTTGTCCAACAAAAGTACCAACGTTCAAAATCCCCACCAACAAACTCAACAACCATTCATACCACACCAACAAAAGCCTTACAATCCACCTGGTTTTCAAAACCAGAGACCTTCATTCCAACCTAACTTCAATCAACCATACCAAAATCAACCTCCACACCAACCACCTCAAACTCAAGGCCAACCAAATGACTCAAGCTTGAGCAAAATTGAATCCATGCTTCTGCAAGTTGTTCAAAAACAGGATTCAATGTTTGCTCAATTTCAAAAGAGTGATCAAGCCAAAGATGCTGCCATCAAGATGCTTGAAACTCAAATGGCCCAATTGGCTACCTCTATTACCCAAAGAAAACAAGGCCAACTCCCACCTCATGGTGAACAACCGAGGGACACCGCAAATGCTATCACCCTTAGGAGTGGTACCACTTATACGGAACCTCAGCAACCCAAAGAACCAACAGTTGAGCCTTCACCAGTAGAAAGCCAAAAAGAAACCCAACCATCCACCGCTAAGGAAGCGGAAGACAAATCTGAAAAGAAGGATGAACTTGAAAAAGAACCCATCAAAATTCAAGTTCCATTTCCCCAGCGTTTGAGGAGAAATCATAAGGAAACCCAATTCGGTAAATTCATGGAAGTTGTCAAAAACCTCCAAGTAACGGTTCCCTTCACTGAATTAATCACTCAAATCCCTTCTTACACGAAATTTATGAAGGATATCTTAACAAAGAAGAGGACTCTAGATGATGTTGAAATCATCGCATTCACCGCCGAATGCAGTGCGTTATTGCAAAATAAGTCCCCTCCTAAGTTAAAGGATCCTGGTAGTTTCTCTATACCTTGCACTATAGGCACCTACACTATTGATAAAGCTTTATGCGATCTAGGTGCTAGTGTGAGCGTTATGCCCTATTCCATTTGCGAAAAATTGAATATGGGAATTATGAAATGCACAAGCATCACCCTGCAAATGGCAGATCGTTCTCTAAAACAACCTATGGGAGTTTTAGAAGATGTACCTGTTAGAGTAGGAAAGTTTTTCATTCCGGTCGATTTTATAGTGTTAGATATGGCAGAAGATTCGCAAAAACCTATCATTCTAGGAAGGCCATTTCTACACACTGCGGGAGCAATAATCGATGTCAAGAATGGAAAATTGACATTAGAAGTAGGTAATGATAAGGTCACCTATAACTTAAACAGTGCAATGAAGAGCCCTATGCTTGAAGAGCCTTGCTGTTTTCTTGACATTGTCGACTCAATCATTGATGAATCTTTGTATCCATCAATAATTGAGGATCCTTTAGAAGCAATTTTATTGTTAGAGGATATCTCTGAGAACGACAATTTTGAGATCAGTGAGCTGGAAAGGAACTTGACTGGTAAAGAGATACCGTCTGAAGAAGTTGAGGAGTTTATAAGCTTAATTGATGCTCCTGCTAAGGCAGAAGTACATAAACCTGAACTTAAACCTCTTCCCTCAAATCTAAAATATACTTTTTTAGATGAGTCTGAATATTGCCCGGTCATAGTGAGTGCTCTCCTAGATGAAAATCAGTTAAACTCACTAATGATTGTTTTGAGAAAATATAAAAAGGCAATAGGCTATAAGCTTGAAGACCTCACAGGCATAAGTCCCGACTTTTGCATGCATAGAATTAACTTAGAAGAAGGCCAAAGACCTTGTGTTCAAGGTCAACGCCGTCTTAATCCCAACATGCAAGAAGTAGTTAAAGGTGAAGTTATGAAATTACTAGATGCTGGCATAATCTATGCAATTTCTGACTCAAAATGGGTTAGCCTTGTCCAAGTTGTTCCCAAGAAAGGAGGAACAACAGTAGTCAAGAATGAGAAGAATGAGCTCATCCCCACAAGGATTGTGACGGGATGGCGTATGTGCATTGACTACAGGAAGTTGAATCAATCAACTCGAAAGGATCACTATCCTCTGCCTTTCATTGATCAAATGCTAGAGAGGTTAGCTTGCCACAAATATTTCTGCTATTTAGATGGTTACTCAGGATTTTTCCAAATTCCTATCCCCCCTGAGGACCAAGAGAAAACCACCTTCACCTGTCCCTATGGTACTTTTGCTTATCGCCGAATGCCATTTGACTTGTGTAATGCACCTGCAACTTTCCAGCGTTGCATGACTAGTATCTTTTCCGATTTTGTTGAGACTATCATGGAAGTATTCATGGACGACTTTAGCGTCTATGGCATTTCCTTTGATAATTGTTTGACAAATCTATCCAAAGTGCTAAAACGCTGTGTAGAAGTCGACCTTGTTCTCAACTGGGAAAAGTGTCACTTCATGGTGAACGAAGGTGTAGTTTTAGGACACATCATTTCCGAAAGAGGTATTGAAGTGGATCGAGCTAAGATCCAAGTTATTGAACAACTGCCACCACCTGCTAATGTAAAAGGAATCATGAGTTTCCTTGGCCACGCCGGTTTCTACCGACGGTTTATTAAAGATTTTTCTAAAATAGCCAAGCCCCTGACTGAGCTCCTTTTTAAGGATGCGCCTTTTAATTTCACAAAGGAATGCCTTGAGGCATTCAACAAAATCAAACGCGCTCTAATCACCGCACCTATAATCCAGTCACCTGATTGGAATCTTCCATTTGAGCTTAATGTGCGATGCGAGTGATTACGCCGTTGGAGTTGTTTTAGGGCAAAGAAAGGAAAAGTTCCTTCATGCTATTTACTATGCTAGTAAAACAATAGATCCTGCCCAAATCAACTATGCCACTACTGAAAAAGAACTTCTTGCCATTGTCTATGCCTTAGACAAATTTCGTTCTTACCTTATAGGATCAAAAGTCATTGTTTACACTGACCACGCTGCTTTGAAATATCTGTTTTCAAAGAAAGAGGCAAAACCTCGACTTATCCGATGGATCTTACTCCTTCAAGAGTTCGATCTAGAGATCCGAGATAAGAAAGGAGCAGAAAATGTAGTCGCTGACCATCTTTCAAGGATAAAAGTAACTGAAATAGGATTGCCAACACCAATTAATGATTCGTTTGCTGATGATTCATTAATGGCAATTGTTGACTCTTCTCCTTGGTATGCTGATATGGCCAATTTTCTTGTCACTCGACAGCTACCTTCTGACCTTTCTTATAACCAAAGGAAGCGATTTTTGCATGATGCAAAATTCTTCGTTTGGGATGACCCTTATCTTTTCAAGCAGTGTTCTGATGGTCTTTATAGACGATGTATCCCTCAGTAGGAAGTTAAAGGAGTTTTAGAAGGATGCCACTCATCTGCTTATGGTGGTCATCATGGTCCGTCCAAGACCGTAGCCAAAGTCTTGCAATCTGGGTTTTTCTGGCCCACGATGTTTAAAGATTCAAAAGACTTTGTTATGGCTTGTGACGCTTGTCAACGAATGGGTCAGATATCCAAGAGACATGAGATGCCTCAAAACGGCATATTAGAAGTTAAAATATTCGATGTCTGGGGTATTGACTATCAAGGACCATTCCCTTCTTCTAACGGAAATCGTTACATCTTAGTCGCTGTTGACTATATTTCTAAGTGGGTAGAAGCAATCGCCACTCCCACCAATGATGCTAGAGCTGTGATACGGCTATTTAAGAAGATCATCTTTCCATGTTTTGGTGTACCCAGAGCCGTGATTAGTGATCGAGGAACTCATTTTGTCGAAAAGCAGTTAGACACACTGCTTGCCAAATATGGTGTGTATCACAGACGAGGATTAGCCTACCACCCTCAGACCAGCGGTCAAGTAGAAGTCTCAAATAGAGAGTTGAAGACAATTATTCAGAAAGTAGTCTCAAGATCTAGAACTGACTGGAGTAATAAGCTCGATGATACTTTATGGGCTTATCGCACAACTTTCAAAACCCCGATTGGAACATCTCCTTATCGATTGGTTTATGGAAAGGCCTGTCATCTTCCAGTCGAGTTAGAATATAAAGCTTACTGGGCTATCAAAGAACTAAATTTAGACACTAAGCTTAGTGCTGATAGGAGACTCTTGCAACTCAACGAGCTAGAGGAATTTCGTTTGTAAGCTTATGAGAATTCTCGGATCTATAAGGAGAAAACGAAGCGTTGGCACGACAAGAGGATAATTAAGAAAGAATTTAATGTCGGTGACCAAGTACTTCTTTTCAACTCCCGTCTGAAAATCTTTCCAGGAAAACTTCGATCACGATGGTCTGGACCATTCACGGTCACATATGTGAGCAAGTACGGCTATGTGGAACTAATGACTAGCAATGGTGAGAAATTCAAAGTTAATGGACACAGACTGAAACTCCACTATAGCAATTCTATCATCGGATGTTTAGATATTGTCTATAGGGAGCGTCCATTACAGACCCAATGATTTTATTGAAAAATTCGTCGAGCAAGACGTTAAACAAGCGCTTCTCGGGAGGCAACCCGTGTTTTCCCTTTTTTGCATTTTTTGTTTTCCCTTTTACGTTGTTTTGTTAGATTTCTTTGCAGATGAAAGAGTTTTTGAAGAATCTCTGAAGACCTTCCTTGTCGAGTCCAAAAGGCTAGCTTGGGGGAGTCCGCACTGGCTAGTACACTTCATTCTTCTTTCATTTTTCCTTTCTTCCCATTAAACATCTCATTGCATATTTGGTTTTTGTGCTCACATTGAGGACAATGTGCTGTTTAGCTTGGGGGAGGGATTGCATTTCCTATTTTTGCATTTTAGTTATATTTTTCAAATTTTGAATAAGAAAGAGAAGATTTTAGAGAGAGGATTTTTAAATTTTGAACACAATTGAATGCTTTTCATGCTTTGCTTGCTTGTTTACTATGCTATCATGTTACATTTCCCAAACTTAGAGCTTTGAAAAGATAATGATTCAATTTTCATTGAATTTTGCATACATGGGGAAGTCTTGTACACAGTAGGCATGGAATGAACCTGTAGATGAGTACGCTTGATCTTGACATTTGGCAAACTACATATATTGTAAGGTAGAACCTCCTTAGACTGGTACATCCATACCCAGTGATCGGGCCTGTCGCAAGCCCAATAAAAAGATAAATTACCCAGACTAGGCTAATAACAAATTAATGTAATTAGGGAAGTAGGGGTCGATCCTCAGGGAGATGGTGTTTCCTATAAGATGTGAAATGTCTCGCAATTTGGTCTTATCTAAAGAATATCTGGGTTTTGGAGTTTTGGTTTCTAAACTAATATAAAGCATAAATGAAAACAAAATAAAAACAACCGAAAACAATAAAGCAAGTAATGAAAAGCATCTAGGGAAGTAGGTTCACACATGTAGATTGATATATTGATGAAATTGGATTTAGGATATGCAAATAATTCATTGAGCGTTCGTAAGAATGGCGTGTTCATTACAATCATAGATCAGATGGTCTAGCAGGCTTTTAGTGCGATTTACTAGGTCTTAATCCACTACGTCACGCTTTGTCTATTCAATTCCTGTATATCTACCTTGGAAAAGAATTCCATACTAGTCAAATGATTTTAGCTAAAAATCGTTAACTATCGTTACAATCCAAACATGCATAGACACAATGTTTTAAAAGGCACAATTCCTTTATCCAATTAACATCTTTTAATCAATCTAACATGGCTACCCTACACCCTAGAAAGGATGACTACTCACTCATGATGATATCTATGCCTAAAATGATATTAACAATGAAAACTAGGATAGACATGTTTATTTGGTTTTGACTTTTTATATGGCGATAATAACGACGCTAATTGATAATCTAGGAAACGAAACAACGATTATAACGGTACTAAAATAAATCTAAGACAATATGTAAAGCGAATAACAATCAAATGGAAAACAATAAGAACATTAAACAAGGGATAAAACAGAAATACCTATATGACGACAATGATAACAATAATAGAAAATCCTTGCATATAATAAACGATCCTTGAATTGCAACACTTGAACCACACAAAGGAGATTACAAGGATGAAATCCTTATTAATCTAAACTAAGGGACAGAAATAAACTAAGAACTAAAGACTAAAGAAGAAGAAAATGAGAGAAGAGAGACTAGTTCTCCCTTCCTCCTAATCTAAAGAGGAAATGTAAGAAGAGAAGAGAAGAGGATTGTAAGAAAGGTGTGTTAAGATGAGAGGCTAGATGATCTATTTATAGTATTAGAGTTTTGTGGAGAAGAGGTCGGCATTAAACACATAGGACAAAAGTAGGAAGAAGACGCCGTTTTCTCGAAGCAGCACAAAAACCCGATCGGGTACACACTTCCCCGATCGGGTAAGTGGTCATCCAGGTCCTTTTGACTAACGTTTCATCTTCCTTTGCTTTGACTTGACTTCCAACATCCCCCTTGACCTCTTGAGTCGGGTTTGTTGATAGGGTTTGATGTAAGGCGATGAATTCTTCCGCCTAAATGATTGATCTTCCGACAACTACGAAACTGTCTTTGCTTCTTCTCTCTTTCGAATTAGTGAACCTTCTTGAAATGCCTTTCACTTGGTCAAGCTTGCTTCTCCGAATCGTCGGGTTCTAGGCAAATGCTCGGGAATATAGAAAAAGGGCGTAGAAACGTCACTTTCCCTACAAAACATGTTAGAACATAGGAATTCGCCTAGAAGACGATATTAGCTCATAAAGTGGCTTAACAAAGCACAAATGACCATACAAAACCGAGCTAAATTGGGGGTTAAAACCATACAAATATTCACTTATCAAACTCCCCCAAGCTAAACCTTTGCTTGTCCTCAAGCAAACATAACAAACAATACCAGGACAAGGTTGCAAGCGTTGGTTACTACACCATCAGGAAACAAATCTCAACATAAAGCTTTGGAAACATAATGAATCATAACCCAAAAACAACGTGGGCAAGAATGATACATAAACATGGCTGAGATTTACATAACGGCGTAGCACAAAGAATTTCACTATAGATTTTCGGCTCTTGCATGATCTGTTGACATATGGACTCTCACGGCACACTCGAACACTCATTGCATGTAAAAGGTGATTTCTTTATGTGTAAATGTTTTTGAGACACTCACCTATCTACGAATTATGATAATGTGTCCGCAGTCTAATATGGTAAACAATTCAAAACACAAGTCAAAGATTATAATGCACATAGAAAAGAAGCCGAAAAATAAGAAGAAGGCTTTGGGAAATGGGTGAAAGGTGGACAAATAGTCATGGTCATGTGAAGATTAGAATGAGCTAGCAACTGACCAATGATAAATGAATACTCAATCCAAACTTCCGATCAAATTCCCTTATTACACACGAAACACAAGGGTAAACTCTTCTGAATATTGACTTGACATTTCTGAGGAGATACTCACAACTTCTTCTCTTATATATTTTTTTCTTTTTCAATTTTCCGATTTCAATTTCTTGTTCTTTTCATTTTTTCTTTCTTTTGAACATCACTTCTTGAATATTTTTCGTTCTCCAAATTCACTTTGTCATTAAGGAACAAAATCTTCTCAAAAGAGCACTCGTACACCATAGTCTAGCTACTAGCTCAAAAGGTAGGCAGTTTTTATATGTAGCTATTATTTTGTGAAGCATTTGTATGAAGGGGCTAATTTTGAGGTGTAATTCAAAGTGAAAAAGGCTTCAAATCTTAGTGAATCATGAATGCAATGCTTATAGAAATGAAATGAGAACCATACTTATGCGTTTTGACATGACACACATCACAAGGAGAACTACACACACCTAGATGAGACTGGGTATAGATGTACCAGTCTAAGGAGGTTCTACCTTACAATATATGTAACTTGCCAAATGTCAAGATCAAGCGTACTCATCTATAGATTCATTCCATGCCTACTGTGTACAAGACTTCCCCATGTATGCACAATTCAATGAATATTGAATCATTATCTTTTGAAAGCTCTAAGTTTGGGAAATGTAACATGATAGCATAGTAAACAAGCAAGCAAAGCATGAAAAGCATTCAATTGTGTTCAAAATTTTAAAATTTTCTCAAAAATCTTCTCTTTCTTTTTTATTCAAAATTTGAAAAATGATCAACTAAAATGCAAAATGGGAAAATGCAATCCCAATCCCCCAAGCTAAACATCACATTGTCCTCAATGTGAGCACAAAGACAAAATATGCAATGAGATGCTTAATGGGGAAAAGGAAAAATGAAAGAAGAGTGAAGCTTACTAGTCAGCGCGGACTCCCCTAAGCTAGTCTTTTGGACTTGACAAGGAAGGTCTTTATAGATTCTTCAAAAACTCTTTCATCTGCAAAATAAATCCTAACAATGAAAAAGGGAATACAAAAATAAAAATGCAAGAAGAAAAAGAACACGGGTTGCCTCCCGAGAAGCGCAATTTAAAAGTCTTGCTATACTCCATTTCTTTCTCTGAAATCATCCTTTATCTTTAAACTCACTATCATCCAAGCTCATCTTCATAGCGTTCTTTACATTTTCCATCCATGCCAAGCTTTTCCGGGAATAGCCCCTTCTAGCACTTTTAGCAGTAGTGCTTTTAGTATGCTCACCTGCAAGAGAATCAACACTAACCTGTGCTTCCAACGGATCCGTCAGTAAGGATCGAGGCATAGAAGAAACAACAGAAGAGTCATCAACATTAAGCACATAACAAGGTTCTTCTATTACAGGACTCCTAACAATGGAATTTTTACTAAAGATTACCTTGTCATCTCCTATCTCTAATGTCAACTTCCCATTCTTGACATCAAAAACTGCACCAGTGGTGTGCAAAAAGGGTCTTCCCAAAATGATTGGGATTTGAGAGTTCTCGGCCATGTCAAGTACTAGAAAATCAACGGGAATGAAAAACTTACCAACTTTGACGGGCACATCTTCTAAAACACCCATAGGTTGTTTTAGAGAACGGTCCGCCATTTGCAAAGTAATATTAGTACATTTCAAAGCACCCATGTTAAGTTTTTCAAACATAGAAAAGGGCATGACACTTACACTAGCACCTAGGTCGCAAAGGGCCTTATCAATGGTATACGTGCCTATAGTGCAAGGGATGGAGTAACTACCAGGGTCCTTGAGTTTTGGTGGAGACTTGTTTTGCAAGAGTGCACTACACTCTTCAGTGAAAGCTATGGTCTCAATCTCATTGAAGGATCTCTTCTTTTTTAGGACTTCCTTCATAAACTTGGAATAAGATGGAACTTGGGAAAGCAATTCAATGAAAGGGACTGTTACCTTTAAATTCTTGACAACGTCAAGGAATTTACCATACTTTGCCTCCTCCTTGTGCTTGGCTAATCTTTCGGGAAATGGGACCTTGATCTCAATAGGAATCTCGGGCTCTTTCTCCTTTGACATGGGCACCTTAGCTTCAACATTAACAACCACGGGCTCGTCATTATGCTTACCACTTCTTGAGGAAATGACATTTATAGTTTCGTGAGGTTGGTAACATTGTGAAAGCAGCTGCCCTTGCTCTTGGTAGGTATTAGAAGAAGTAAATTGGGAAATTTTAGTTTCCAACAATTTGATGACGGCATCCTTAGCTTGATCGCTCTCTTGGAATTGAGCTATCATGGTGTCTTGCCTTTGAGCCAATTGCAGAATCATGGCTTCAATTTTACTTACACCATTGTCACTTTGTTGAAATGTAAAGGATTGGAGTTGTTCTAGCTTTTGTGTGAGAAGGGCTACTTGAGCTTGTAAAAGCGTTAAAGTGGGGTCCTCTTGCCTAGATTTCGATGGTATGGAGCGGGAATTTCTATATTGAGAATCGTGAATTGCCATGGATTCAATGGTAGTGTGGGCATTTTCAACATTGATTTGATCAAATCTTCCATTGTTAGCAGAATCCAGGATTCGACGGGACTCTATATAACACCCATTGTAGAATGTGATGGCAAAGAGCCATGAATCTAACCCATGATGAGGACATTCTCTTTGTAAGTCCTTGTACCTCTCCCAAGCTTCATATAGGCTCTCATCATCTCCTTGTTGGAAACCAGTGATTTGACTTCTCAACAAAGCGGTCTTCTCTGGGGGGAAGTACTTTTGGTAGAAGGCAAGAGCTAAGCTCTCCCAATCGGTGATACCTAAAGTAACCTTATCAAGGCTATGAATCCACAACTTTGCCTTACCCTTCAAAGAAAATGAGAAGAGCATCTCTCTAATTTGCTCTTGGGTGACTCCATTTTGTCTAATAGTGGAGCAATAGTCACAGAAGTTTTGGATGTGAAGGTTGGGATCTTCTGTGGCATTGCCACTAAATTGGCTTCTTTCTATAAGGTTAATGAAGGATGGTTTGATTTCAAAGTTTTGGGCTTCGATTTGGGGTGTAGCAATACCCCTTGGAAGTGTTTCTGCGGTGGGTTTGGAATGGTCTGAAAGTCGAACCATTTCCGAATGTGAAGGTGAAGATGGAATGAAGATTGAGTGGTTTTTGTGAATGGAGATGAGAATGTATCTTCTTCTCCTTCAAGATTAGATAGAATATCCGAGTATTTCTCACGAATACGATCTAAACTTGAAGTATCAGAAGCTTTTGAAATTTCGTTGAATAGCTTTAGATTCCTACGCAGAGTTCTTTCTAGTTCGGGGTCTAGATAGAGGTCCCTAGTCTAGAAGATTTGGGCATAAGATTGAAAAGCTAAGATGAAAAATCAAGAGAGGTCTAAAGGAATTTGGATTCCTAAAGACTAGATAAAACTAATTGCGATAAAAATCACAAGAAAAAGGAAAACTAAACCGTGCTCCCCGGCATTGGCGCCAAAATTTGATCGGGCCTGTCGCAAGCCCAATACAAATATAAATTACCCAGACTAGGCTAATAACAAATTAATGTAATTAGGGAAGTAGGGGTCGATCCTCAGGGAGATGGTGCTTCCTATGAAATGTGAAATGTCTCGCAATTTGGTCTTATCTAAAGAATATCTGGGTTTTGGAGTTTTGGTTTCTAAACTAATATAAAGTATAAATGAAAACAAAATAAAAACAACCGAAAACAATAAAGCAAGTAATGAAAAGCATCTAGGGAAGTAGGTTCACACATGTAGATTGATATATAGATGAAATTGGATTTAGGATATGCAAATAATTCATTGAGCGTTCGTAAGAATGGCGTGTTCATTACAATCATAGATCAGATGGTCTAGCATGCTTTTAGTGCGATTTACTAGGTCTTAATCCACTACGTCACGCTTTGTCTATTCAATTCCTGTATATCTACCTTGGAAAAGAATTCCATACTAGTCAAATGATTTTAGCTAAAAATCGTTAACTATCGTTACAATCCAAACATGCATAGACACAATGTTTTAAAAGCACAATTTCCTTTATCCAATTATCATCTTTTAATCAATCTAACATGGTTACCCTACACCCTAGAAAGGTGACTACTCACTCATGATTATGTTGATATTAACAATGAAAACTAGGATAGACATGTTTATTTGGTTTTGACTTTTTATATGGCGATAATAACGACGCTAATTGATAATCTAGGAAACGAAACAACGATTATAATGGTACTAAAATGAATCTAAGACAACATGTAAAGCGAATAACAATCAAATGGAAAACAATAAGAACATTAAACAAGGGATAAAACAGAAATACCTATATGACGACAATGATAACAATAATAGAAAATCCTTGCACATAATAAACGATCCTTGAATTGCAACACTTGAACCACACAAAGGAGATTACAAGGATGAGATCCTTATTAATCTAAACTAAGGGACAGAAATAAACTAAGAACTAAAGACTAAAGAAGAAGAAAATGAGAGAAGAGAAACTAGTTTTCCCTTCCTCCTAATCTAAAGAGGAAATGTAAGAAGAGAAGAGAAGAGGATTGTAAGAAAGGTGTGTTGAGATGAGAGGCTAGATGATCTATTTATAGTATTAGGGTTTCGTGGAGAAGAGGTCGGGCATTAAACACATAGGACAAAAGTAGGAAGAAGACGCCGTTTTCTCGAAGCAGCACAAAAACCCGATCGGGTACACACTTCCCCGATCGGGTAAGTGGTCATCCAGGTCCTTTTGACTAACGTTTCATCTTCCTTTGCTTTGACTTGACTTCCCACATCCCCCTTGACCTCTTGAGTCGGGTTTCTTGATAGGGTTTGAAGTAAGGCGATGAATTCTTCCGCCTAAATGATTGATCTTCCGACAACTACGAAACCGTCCTTGCTTCTTCTCTCTTTTGAATTAGTGAACCTTCTTGAAATGCCTTTCACTTGGTCAAGCTTGCTTCTCCGAATCGTCGGGTTCTAGGCAAATGCTCGGGAATATAGAAAAAGGGCGTAGAAACGTCACTTTCCCTACAAAACAGTTTAGAACATAGGAATTCGCCTAGAAGACGATATTAGCTCATAAAGTGGCTTAACAAAGCACAAATGACATACAAAACCGAGCTAAATTGGGGGTTAAAACCATACAAATATTCACTTATCACCCAGTCTCATCTAGGTGTGTGTAGTTCTCCTTGTGATGTGTGTCATGTCAAAACGCATAAGTATGGTTCTCATTTCATTTCTATAAGCATTGCATTCATGATTCACTAAGATTTGAAGCCTTTTTCACTTTAGTTTACCCCTCAATAATTAGCCCCTTCATACAAATTCTTCACAAAATAATAGCTACATGTAAAAAATGCCTACCTTTTGAGCTAGTAGCTAGACTATGGTGTATGGGTGCTCTTTTGAGAAGATTTACTCTTATCTGTCAAAGTGAATTTGGAAGAACGAAAAGTTCAAAAAGTGAAGTTGTGTTCAGAAAAAGAAAAGAAAAAAATAGAAAAAAATAGAAAAATCAAAAAAGAAAAAATGAAAAAAAAGGAAAAGAAATAAGAAAAGAAGTTATGAGTATCTCCTAAGAAATGTCAATTCAATCAATAGAAGGAGTTTACCCTTGTGTTTCATGTGAAGTAAGCCAATCTGTTGCTTTTGGCTTCGCTATTTGTCTTGTGGGAATTAACCGAAAGTTTGGATTAGGTATTCATTTATCATTGGTCAGTTGCTAGCTCACTATAACCTCCACATTACCATAACTATTTGTCCACCTTTCACCCATTTCCCAAAGCCTTCTTCTCATTTTTCGGCTTCTTTTCTATGTGCATTGTGATCTTTGACTTGTGTTTTGAATTGTTTACCATATTAGACTGCGGACACATTTTCATAAGTCGTAGATAGGTGAGTGTCTCAAAACATTTACACAAAAAGAAATCATCTTTTACATACAATGAGTGTTTGAGTGTACCGCGAGAGTCCATTTGTCAAAAGATCATGCAAGAGCCGAAATTCTGTAGTGAAATTCTTTGTGCTACGCCGTTATGTAAATCTCAGCCATGTTTATGTATCATTCTTGCCCACGTTGCTTTTGGGTTATGATTCACAAGTTTTAAGTGACTTGATTAGCTTGACTCAAACTGAATACAATATCAAGTAACAAGGGGTGTTGTTTTAGGGATTGTGAATTATTTTAGCTGAAAGATACAAGGGATATGACTTGGAGACAATCCTCTACAGCAAGGCACAAGAGGAAAGGACTCAAAGACTAGTTTAGAGACAGTTTTCAAGTGTTACAGCAAAGCACAAACACCCTAGACTAGACTCAACAGCAAGTAAGTTAATCACAGCAATGCACAGATATAACTTGACTCACAATACAAGGCACTGATCAAACACCTTGAAGATGTATCAGGCTTGCTTCAAACTACAGCTCTTAGCACAAGTTTGATAGTTTTGAGGGATTTCTCAAAGTTCATTCATTCATCAAAGTCTGCCTACAACAGTCATACAAGACCCCTTTATATAGAGAGGTTGATATCTTGTGAGCCATTAGATGTATGGATCATCCAAGGGCTAGCTTAGGATCTAAACTACTTCTACTGACACTAATTAAGAGCCTCACAATAGGACGAGCTCAACAACTAATAAGAACAGACACAAGACAGACAAAAAAACCTTCAGGCACAGACAGACCAATTCACAAACTCTGTATCTAGGAGGTACACCAGAGCATCCCAACCACCCCCACCATGGCCTACCATCAAGCCAACCCATTAAGCTACAAGTTTGCCCAGGACAAACCCTTTTGAAGTCTAGTAAAAATTCATGAAACAGACACCCCAAGTTAAGAGTCCAGCAAACAACTAAAAACAGAGAAGGTACATGTCAGATTGTGGCTTCCTTTTGTTTAAGTCAACTTGTCATCGTCCAAGGCAGGTCTTATCTAAGTTATAATAAGAATAGAGAGTCCCAAGGAGCAGCAACACACCCAGGCAAGGCAGCAAGACAACAAGAGCAACAGATTTCCAATTCAGGAAAAATCCAAAACTGCTTTATTTGCTTTTGTTCAGTCTGTTTTTCTTTTGTGTCTTGTGTCTGTTCTTATTAGTTGTTGAGCTCGTCCTATTGTGAGGCTCTTAATTAGTGTCAGTAGAAGTAGTTGAGATCCTAAGCTAGCCCTTGGATGATCCATACATCTAATGGCTCACAAGATATCAACCTCTCTATATAAAGGGGTCTTGTATGACTGTTGTAGGCAGACTTTGATGAATGAATGAACTTTGAGAAATCCCTCAAAACTATCAAACTTGTGCTAAGAGCTGTAGTTTGAAGCAAGCCTGATGCATCTTCAAGGTGTTTGATCAGTGCCTTGTATTGTGAGTCAAGTTATATCTGTGCATTGCTGTGATTAACTTACTTGCTGTTGAGTCTAGTCTAGGGTGTTTGTGCTTTGCTGGAACACTTGAAAACTGTCTCTAAACTAGTCTTTGAGTCCTTTTCTCTTGTGCCTTGCTGTAGAGGATTGTCTCCAAGTCATATCCCTTGTATCTTTCAGCTAAAGTAACTCACAATCCCTAAAACAACCCCCTTGTTACTTGATATTGTATTCAGTTTGAGTC
>JAIUZE010025995.1:0-17701 GCA_022085475.1 Heliosperma pusillum | reverse complement strand
CCTTGGATATAAACCCACCAAGCCGGGACACAAAAGCTATCGACGGTGAACATATACTCGTTAAAGACAGTACGGCCTATCTATGTCATGGGCCAAGATACTCATTTAGAATTAGAATGGTCAAGACGCCATATACTCATAATTCTCTATGGGTACGTAGTCAACACGACATATATCATACAATCAAACAGTCACGGAAAACTTCCTATCATGTGACTAATTTCATATAAATCATATTCAAATATCATATCGCCTCATAGCTATTAAGGCTCATTCATTCATTCATTAAATAAAACCTTACCTGAAGACAAATCCCCGACCCGAGTCCCGCGACGGGTCATCAGTCAAAAACGGGGCTGACTAGATCTTAGTTTGACCAAACCCGTTTGGTCAAACCGGCTAGAAACAGAGTCTTTACCAATTAGACTTAGACATAAAAATTCAACATATTCATTACATGTTATTTTATTAAAACTTCTAACATTGTGATTATTAAATCTTACGAAAAACCCGCTTGACTTAAAGGATATCAAATTAAACTACGATCTCGTATTATAATTTCTAACATGTGAGAAATAATAACTTTATGAAAAATCTTTTAATTAAATATTTTACTTATTAACATTTCTCACTTGCTAAATGTTACAAAACACGATAAAATAACACTAAACTCAAAAACCGTCACAAGACTAAAAAGGTGACTCATGGGCTGATTTGGGCCGGACCTAACACGGGCCTGGACTGGGCCCACGGGCCTGGTTTGGGCTGTTTTGGCTTTTTGATCGACTTTACTAAAAACCGTTTCATAATATTTCCCGCATGCTTAACATATTTAAAACCCGTCAAAACAACAACAAAACAATCAAGTATCGACACAAGACCCAAGGACCATACCCAGACCAAATCCAGACCGGCCTGAACCGGCTGAACCAGGCCTGAACCGGCCGGTTTGGGCTGGTTTTCAGACCACCTTACACGGCCACTTCCACGGCCAACACCACCACAAATCCAAAAAAATTCTAACATGATTTTAATTAACAACAACCATTTTAACAACCAATTTAACCATCAATCATACAAAAATCATGGTTATAAATAAATCATACCAATATGTCAAGAACACCAAACATGCTATAAATTCATAAAACATAATAATAACAACTAATTAGCATGTCACTAACTAAAACCGCAAGTAACAATAATATGAACAAAAACTAAAGGTATGTGACATTAATTCGTCGAGTAAATCGGAATTGTTACCTTAGCTAGCAAAATCAATTAGCACCAAAATAAGAAGTAAAGAAAAACCCGTCTACTAATCTTCACCCAAAATATACGAGTCACCAAACTCATCTTCAAAATCTTCCCCTATAAGAAATGACAAGAATAATATTGTTAGAATTAAAACTTGATTTTCCATAATTAAAGTGTTGAAAACGATTTTGTCATAATTGAAAATAAACCGTACTTGAAGATGGAGAGCGAAGAGGAGATTCTAGAAATATAAGTTAGGACGGATTTGAATAAGAAATGAAGGTTTTATGACGATTTTGCTCAAGAACGACGAAGAACGATGATGAACGACGAAGAACGATGAAGAACGATTAAAGAAAGTATTAATTTGATCTTAAGTTGATTTATTGTAAAATGAAAAGTAGTTAGTGAGTAATGTGGGGATTGGGCCGTGTAACCATATAGAGGAATTTATGGAGCGGGTTTGAAATTGTTGTTTACGGATTGACTCGGGGTGTATAATTAAGTAAGGGAATTAATAGCTATAATTAGAATTAAAGTTAATTAAACAAAAGATCTAGATATTATGTTATAGTAATGAAAAGAAAGAAAATATCTAGCCCTAATAGAGTGTAGGAGAGCCGTGTGAAATGAGAAGAATCGGGTCTGTTTTTGAAACGATTTGCGGAGTTTAAGTTAACGGATCGATAAAGTAATAAATATCTAAGATATTATTATTAGATTAATCAAAATAATGAAAATATCCAAAGTGAGTGGAAAAAAAGATGACATGGGGCGTGTGACTCATGCCAAAGTCGAGTTTCGTGTTTGTTTCGGGATTTAAGAGGACTCGGGAATAGTTAAATGACGCTCGGGTTTAAATCGTAAAACCCTCTCTTTAATTCCGAATAAATTCAAAATAATTATATTAAATTATCATAAATCCAAATAAATCTTAATAAAAATAAATTAAAAATATTATTTTTGTAAATAAAATTTCGGTCTTCAAAATTACAAGGCGAGTCGGAAAAAGTCAACGAAAGTCAAAGTTGACTTAAAAACGGGATTCTCTTGGAATCTCTCAAAAATTCCAAATACGAACTCGGAAATTCCAAATTCGACTGGAAACAATAAATTCCACTTTAAAACTTAAATAGGCTGAAAAGTATCCGTAAAATAGTTTCACTAGAAAAATAGGGTACTTTTCGGGTTGTTACGACTACTTTTGAGTTCTAAATTAGTTTATATAATTATTTTGAGCTTAAATACGATTTAAGTGTTGATTATTGATTTTTAATGGTTACAAATCGATAAAATCCATAAAACCGAGCTAGAATGAGCATGATAACTGTTAAGGGCGATTTTGGCATGATTTTTACAGCATTTTGTTTATGTTGTTTATGTTGAATGAATTAATGTCATTTATTTAATTTTTAATGCAAGTTGTACCTAGTATGGCCTAGATTATTTTAATTGGTATAACCCCTAATGTAAGGGAATATCGATTCGGTTGTAATTTTAATTGCGATCCCGTATCGCCGGTTTGTAATAATTTAATTTCATTTTCTAGATAAAATGTATAATAGGAATTTTATTTGTATCTTTTTGTAATTATTTATTATGAAGACGGAGATTCCCGAAGTCGGTGTTCCAAAAGACAGTGCCTTTTTGGAGCGTGTTCCATGAAGAGGCAAGGGACCAAGGAGTTGGTTTCCGATTTTATAATCGTCTAGTTAATTAGATTATATAGGTGGACATACTAGGATTTGTTAAATGCTTGCTTTATGTTTTCCGCTCATGCCAAAATCGTCAACATGCATTTTATTTCTTGATTGTCAATTCAACGTTATTCAAAATTTACCGACTTAGTTCACTTATAGGGAATTAATAACTATATTGACAAGACCTCTCACATAATTTAAAACAAATTGAGATTTAGCCTTACCAATTGAAGCACCTATGAACCCCGTGTTCATTAGGGCAACCACAATGTGAACCCTTTTTACCTCGGGTAAGTAGGGTGATGCGATCACACGCCTAAATTGGGTTAGACTCAACGAGATAAGCGTTATCCCGGGACTAGGAGATGAATTTGGTAGAAATCCCTCGACCGAGAGTTCTACAGGTAGAATTAGTCGAAATGTTGACTGACCGTCTATTACATAAAAGTGGCATAATATGTTCATTTTTATATAAAATGTGGGTCTTTGAATCACTTATATAATTTCGTGAAGGGTCATTATATGATTGACTTGTTAAAATTGTTTTACAAGTGAATTATATATAAGCAATGAATGTTAATTTTCCGTTGATCTTTATATTATTCGCCCAATGACAAATATTTAATCCTTCTACAAACTTGTATATCCGTTCAGTCGTGGAAAGGAATTTCCATAAATTTATGCGGTAACATTTTTTATTGCGATTTAAATCTCCGTTCAAACCACCATAGCTAAAGACAAAATTAAATTTTTTATTTGATCCTAATATTCATCATTACAAATGTCTCTTATGAAGAGTATGCGAATAAGTCACACTTAGTCAGAAACATTTTGAGTTTTAAAATGACGTCTTCTTATTACAAGGGTGCATCAATCTTTTTGCTTCAAAGAAAATATTTGTATTTTTGGTATGTCGTCATAGTGCTCCTTATCGAGGCTTACCTCAAAAGAGGCCAAATCAGTTGGGATGACTAGGTTTCTCGATTTATTTTAAATCGTGATTAACCAAGTACCGTAGTAACTTCATGAAAGGTTTATCCTTTTTTAAGGTAAAACCATGAATGAAATGAAGAATAGTCTTCATGATAAATCCTAATCTACTTGTCTGAGATAGAGATTCATGAAAGTGAGTGGGAGCTCTAAGAGGGATGTTTTATTCTTAATTGTTAAGAAATCACGAGGTTCAAGAGTAGGTTGGCACGATGTTGGCACAAGGCGAGGGAAAAAGGTAAGGCTATTTTGAATAGCAAAATCAAACCCAAGCAAGGTGCCGAACCCAACTTTTGATGATTGCATTATTAAAGTGTAGGACACTAGAAAAGAATATGCCCCAAGTTTATAGGATAATTAGAAATTGGGTGTACTACACCTAAAAGTACTTTCACCTATAATATCTATATGATCGACATTTATTTTGCTAAATGCAATTTTTGGGGATAAGATACCTATTATGGTTCTCATCAATGTATTCGATACATATAAGAATGATCCGTGCGACGACTAGCCATGATTAAATGTCGACTTACAAGGGAAATAGAACTATTGTAGTTTTTATAGAGACGTATAAAAATTATAATGTGCTCAATCTAGTTTTGGATTTAGAGGTATAATTTAATAAAAGTTATTATATAGACGACCTCTAAATAAGAATATAGTATCAACTTTAGTGTACGACACAAGTGTTTGACTTTTGTGAATGGAATAAGCGTTGTATCTTTTTATGCCTATACTTGATCAATGGTTATGCCATACCAATCAAAGGTAATTATATTCTTGACCTAAACTAGAAATTACTTGTCATATAGATTGTAAAAGGCTCAAAATTGGTGACCCATATCTAATCTGAATTCTGGATTGTGTAGGACAATAAGAGGCTAGTATTGACTACTATTCCTAAACCATTTGATTTTGAATCTTATGGTGTGTGTGAATCTTGTATTCAAGGCAAGATGATTCGTGCCCCTTTTTTATTAAAAAGGAAATCAAACTAGTGAGTTATTGGCCCTGTTCCATAAGAATATGTGTGGTCCAATAACAATCACAACCAGAGATGGTTATGACTACTTCACTTTATTTACCGACGATTTAAGTAGATATTGTGTTTGATTCTACTTAATGAGGTGCTATGAGAAATCTTTGAAAAGTTCAAAGAACTTTAATGTGAAGTAGTTAACTACCAAGAGTATTACATCAAGGACTTACGACCAAATCGTAACAAGAAATATCTAAGTATTGACTTTGATTTTCACCAAAAGTATTGTGAAATAGTTTCATGAGTTAACTTCTCTAAACGCACATTATGAGATAAGGTGTCGTTGAATAGAGAAACATAACCTTATACGATATGGTTTTGTTTTTGTCAAGTCACACTAAGCCACTTGACTAACCTTAGGCTTTTATTATTTTGTCTGCTGTTTGTTTTCCCACCATATTAAAACACATTTAAAACAGTCTTATTTTATTTCATATACGATATGGATGGGTAGCATACCTAATTTGTAAGTTATCCAAATAAAACAAATGTTAAATAATCCTAAGTTGATCACGAGAACAAAGCGTTTGTGGCTCGTGATGCTGTCTTCCTAGGAAAATACAATTGTTTCTAAAATACAGAGTGGGAGAAAATGTTTCAAGAGCCACAAACTGAGCATATAACTCGGAAAAAGGTTTCCTCAATGTTTGGTTAGTAGTTATTTCATGCCAAACCTAGGAGGTCAAATAGAATTTTATCACTGTTTGATATTGATGAATTCGTATTACTTTTAGAAAGTATCTAACCTCTGACCTATAAAAGACTGTTTCTAGTACCAACTTCATGCTATGGCTTAGAGTCATGCGAATCGAAATGGACTCCATACACGATGGTCAAGTATGTGACCTGGTAAATTTTACTTGAAGAAGTACGACCTCTTCAATGTAAATAAAATTTTAAAATCAATATCTGCATGGATAAACATAAAGATGTTTTCTCAAAACTAGATTGGTAGGCAAAGAGTTTGCACCAATCTTAATGCTTCGATCCATTCGAATATACTTAGCGACTGCAGCATTTCATAATAGTATGATGACAATTGGATCTCAAGAACCACCTTCTTGAATACGATTCTAGAAGAGGTAGTATATTTTATATCCACCTGTGGGTACGTAGATACTAATTAATGATCCTAAGTTAATTTGCAAGGTTAAGAGGATGTCTTAAGTAAGTACTAAAGAGTTAGAATTAGTGTGTCAATCATGTCATAAAGCATTTCTCGACATCTCGAGGAATTATGTTGATACATGAAGTTTAGTGGGAGTAATGTGGTTTTCATAAGTCTTATATGTGGAGACATATTGATTATTTTAGATCATGGAAGACTTTGGAGAAGTAGAATACATCTCTTAGATATCTGGATTTATGGAGATAAATCTAAAACGATGTTAGCATTAAGTCAAAATTCTTATATTGATAAGATCTTTGACTAGTTCAAGGAAGTTGAACACATAATAATTGATTCCTTTTGCTTCCGCTGCGGGATCAATTATATACGCTGTGATGTATGCTCAATCCGACATTTCGCATGCTTTGAGCGTGACAAATCGTTTGCAATCAAATCCAAGTGAGAGTCACTTGATAGCCATAAATAACATCCTTAAGTACTTGCGAAGGACTAAGGATATGTTCTGAATGTTGGAGTATATATACTGAGTTGTGTGTAAGGGGTTACACAGACGTCAGTTTTCACACTGATAAAGGTGATTTGAAATCACGAACTGGCTGTATTTTATAAAAGATTTATCTGTTGGAACAGTACCAAGCAGAAAGGACTATTGGAAAGGTATCAAGTAGGAGTGACATTTCCAAATTAAAATGTCATGTATCCGCTGGAAGTGTTCCAGGCAGTTAATCATTGCGGATTTCACAATGGAAATAGAGTACATTGCATCATTTGATGATGCATATGAAAGTAGCTTGGATTCGAAAGTTTTGGAGGGACTAGGAGTAGTTCCTATAGTTGTATATCATATCCCATCATACTAGTAAAACAGTGGGAGCTACCTTTAGGCTAAGTGGCATAAGTCTAGATTCAACCCTAGACACGTACTCATAAAGTTTTATGTAATATGGGATTACGTTGATAAAGGGAAACAGCAATCAGAAAGATGGAAAAGATGCAAATATTGCTAATCCATTAGCCATGCCTTTTGCAGGCTGAACATGATAGTCATGTCATTTCAATGGGGATTGAAATATGTACCTGAATTACTGGAGATTATGGGATATGAAATTATTGATAGCGTATCAATTTTTCCATATATGATAATTGCATTCATTGTTAGAGGTTCATTAAAAACCTCATTTATTTAGTTTCACTAAATTTTAATACTTTGTTTATCCGAATTGGTTGAAGGAGAGGTTGAACCCAATTCAAGTGAACAGGATGAACTTAGTGTTTTGTCCCTAGTCATTTATTTGAGGTGACGTCTCGAAGTGACTAGATTGTAAGGTGATCGATGGTTGATTTAGCACCATGGCGTCATGTAGATGACTGGTCGTTTACATAGACAGACTGTGGAGACACTATGTCGGGCAGTGACCATAACAGAGTCCCTTATCAAAATTGTTGAAGCCTGGTCGTGGCGGGAATTTCTATTTTATTCATATGAGTTGATTCTTTACTGTAACAACCCGAAAAATGCCAATTTTTCTAGTAAAAATATTTACTAACACTTTTCAGTAGAACTTAAGTTTTTAAAATAGGAATTTTTGTTCCGAGTCTTATTTTGAAATTCAGCGTTCGTATTTGGAATTTGTGAGAGATTTCATGAAAAGACCGTTTTTAGTCATCTTTGACTTTTCTTGACTTTTTAAGTCGTCTTTGAATTTCCTTGACTTTTTAAAAGTCGTCATCGACTTTTCTTGACTTTTAAGTCGTCATAAACTTTTTCTTGACTTTTAAGTCATCTTCGACTTTTCTCGAACTTTTCAGTCAACTTTGACTTCCGTTGACTTTTCCCGACTCGTCTCATAAGTATGAAGACCGAAATTTTATTTAAAAAAATAATATTTTTGATTTATTTTTATTAGATTTATTAAGATTTATCATAATTTAATATAATTATTTTGAATTTATTCGGAATTTAAAGAATAACGTTTACGGTTTTTAACCAAACGTCATTTAACTATTCCCGACGCATCGTAATGCGCGCAACAAAATCGAAACTCGACCTTGGCATGAGTCACGCGCCCATGTCATCGTTTTCCACTCACATGAGATAGTGTAATTCTTTTGATTAAACTAATAAGAATATCTTAGATATTTTCAACTTTATCGATCAGTTAACGAAAATTTCGCAAATCGAGCAAAAACAGACCCGATGCTCACCATACCACACGGATCAAAAGTCCTCTAATAGCTCTTGATATTTTCATTTCTTTTGATACAATAATCATAATATCTAGATATTTGTGTAATTAACTTTATCGTTAATTATATTCAATCGTTTACCGTAAAATAATTATTAAACGCGAGTCAATTACGTAACAACAATTTCAAAAACCGACATCCTCATTGGCCTATATTTACACGGCTCCAACCACCATCACTACTCACAAACAACTTTTCATTTTACAACAACTCAAATTAAGATCAAAACATCACTTTATTTGATCGTTCTTCGTGTTCTTCGTCGTTCATCATTTGTTCTTCATCGTTCTTGAGCAAAACCTTCATAAAATCTTCAATTCTTAATGAAATCCATCCTAATTTATATTTCTAAGATCTCCTCTTCGCTCCTCATCTTCCCGTACGGTTATATTTCAATTCCGTCAAGATCATTTTCAACACTTTAATTATGGCAATTCATATTTTAATTCTAATAATGTTTTCCTTGTTATTTCTTATAGGGGAAGACTTTGAAGACGAGTTTGGAGACTCGTATATTTTGGGTGAAGATTAGTAGAAGGGTTTTCTTATTATATACTTCTTATTATTATTTTGGTGCTAATTGTTTTGGCTAGCTAAGGTAACAATTCCGTTTTACTCGACGAATTAATGTCACATAGTCTTTAGTTTTGGCTCATGTTATGGTATTTATGATTTTAGTTAGTAACATAGCCTTTCGTTTTGTTTCTTTTGATTTTGGTTCATCTTTATTTTTGGTTCATATTTTTATGATTTATGGATTTTTAGTTAGTAATATGCTAAGGAGTGTTATTATTATGTTTTATGAATTTTTATGATTTTTCCATAAGTAATGATTTTTTTTGTTGTTGAGGAAATTTTAATAGGTTTAGTGTTCTTGATGAATTTTGATGATTTTTATTAAGTTATGATTTTTATGTTGTTTAGGAAATTTTTCATATGTTAGTGTTCTTTATGAATTTTGATGATTTTCCATAAGTTATGATTTTTATGATTTTGTATGAATTTATAACAAGTTTAGTGTTCTTGACATTTTTGATGATTTGTTATAATTATGATTTTTGTATGGATGATTGTAAAAATGGTTGTTTGATGATTAAAACATGTTGTTATTGATTTGGTGTTGATTGGTGATTGAACCGTGGAGGAAGGGCTGAAAACCGGACCAACCAGACCGGTCCAGGCCGGTTCAGACCCGGTCTGGGTTGGTCCATGGTGGGTCCGGGTTTTGGTCTTTGGGTTGTGTCGATGTTTGATTGTTTAATTGTTGTTTTGACGGGTTTTAATTATGTTAAGCATGCGGGAAAATATTAGAAATCGGTTTGAGAAAGTTTAAAGCAAAACAGCCCATTGTTGTCAAAACAGGCCGTGGGGCCCATCTAGGCCCATGTGGGGTCCGACCCAACTCAGCCCGTGGGTCCCACTTTGGGACTTGTGACGGTTTTTGAGTTATCGTCATTTTTTATCGTGTTTTGTAATATTTAGCAAGTGGGAAATGTTAATAAGTAAAATATTTAATTAAAAAGGTTTTTCATAAATTATTATTTCTCACATGTTAGAAATTATAAGACGAGGTCGTAGTTTAATTGGTGATCATTTAAGTCAAGCGGGTTTTTGGGTATAATATGATAATTCACATGTTAGAAGTAGTGATAAAATAACATGTAATGAATATGTTGATTTTATGTCTATGTGATAAAGAATCTGCTTCTAGCCGGTTTGATCCAACGGGTTTGGTCAAACTAAGATCTAGTCAGCCCGATTTGACTGATGACCCGTCGCGGGACTCGGGTCGGGGATTTGTCTTCAAGTAAAGTTTTGTATTTAATTATGAATTAGCCTTAGTAGATATGAGGCGATATTATATTTGATTATTATTAATATGCAATTAGTCACATGATAGGATGTTTTTCCCGTGACTGTTTTATTATATGGTTGGTGTCGTGTTGACTAAGTACCCATAGAGAATTATGAGTATATGGCGTCTTGACCATGCTAATTCTAAATGAGTAGCGTGGACCACGACATTGATAGGCCGTACTATCTTTAACGAGCATACGGAGTTTGTCGCTTGATAGCGTTTGTGTCCCGGCTTGGGGGGTTTATATCCAAGTCGGGGCATGGCATCCTAAGAGTTCCGCTTTGGGAAGGGAGCCAGCTTAAGTACTAGCCATCTCTGCTTAGGGGGCGCCTAGTAGGTTTCTCATAGAAGTTATGTCATGGGACGGGGAAATGGACATAGTGTGTCGAAGGTTGATCAGTCTAGGACTAGGATGTTTCCTACTGTGTTATAGCCTCGAGTTACAGAAGTCGACTATTGACTGCCCTAAGAACTTATGCCTGTTTGTAGCCGTATTGGTCTTTCATGTATGTATGATTCTATGAGTTCTAGAAGGTGAGATGCAAGCCGGCTAGGATTGATAGAGTTTGGATTACCGGTTGTTAACTGATTCACATGATTACGTGTTGATTCGGGTTTGAGTGTATCATGGCCATGTTTCTGAGAGGAACCTCTGAGCTAGCATACCAGCTTCCCTACCTCGAGTTATAGTTTATTATCGGTTTCACATGATAGCTTTCACATGCTAGGTTATTTGTTAGTTATCTGTTTCATAACATGAAAAGCGTATCATATATGTTTAAGTTTTGTATTTTCCATATACATTGCTTTTATGTTATTCATGTTTCATTAAACTCGACATTTCGTGGCTGGGAGAACTCGGAGTTACTCCCCACTGACTGTGGCTTCCGTGTTTATATTTAATGCGGTCGAACAGGTGGTGAATGCATATTTGGGGTACATTGACGAGCTAGCGAGCGAAGTATTACCTTGGACCTATATTCGGTTCTTAGATTGTATATTATTATACACTCTTTTATTTCCGTATTTATACGGGAGATATGTCTCCCGTCTGGTATATTTCTTTTGTAGAATATTATTTCGGTTTGTAATGACTTTTTTTATTTTATGACACCTTCGTATGTATTTTAATCTTACATTTATGTATTTAAATAATTTTTTTTTCTTTCCGCAAATTTGAGGGTGTCACAGTTGGTATCAGAGCTATTTTGCTCCCGACGCACGTTTGTGTACCCTTGCCTAAGAACTTGACCTTAATAAATAATAAACCGTGAGATGAGAAGGGTTAAGTAGCTGGGTAGATTAGGATTTTAGTTGTCGTCTCTTGGGTTTTTCTTTTGCTTGTTTTTAAATGATAAGTCTTAATCTTGTGTTTACTTGTGCAAGATGCCCGAGGATTGAAACACTATTTAGAGCTTACCGTTATTATCCAAACCAGCAAAATCTGGCAAAACCAGGCAAGCCCAAAATCGATTTACTATCCTATTCCTATAGTGAGAGGACACGGGAAGTTATAAGTGGGTTGCTTCACAGCTATAGAGGAGCCAAGCCAAAAACCTACGATGGCGAAGTTGATCCCGTTAAACTTTCGGTGTGGTACGAGAGATGGAGAAGAGTTTTTTCTTTATGATGTCCTTGAAGGAGGCAAGTTCCGTCTAGCTTCTCACTTCTTAGAGAAGGAAGCGGTAATCAGTGGTGGCAACTCTTCTGGTCCTACCGCTAAGTTGGAGCCTAATTTCGGGGGTGGACTCGTTTCCGTGAGCTCTTGGAAGCGAGGTTTTACCCGATGAGTTGAGACAACAAAAGCTGAAAGAGTTCATGGATTTCAAGCAAGAAAAACTATCCGTTCAGGAGTTTACTACCCGGTTCAATGAGTTGGCTCATTATGCCACTCGACTTATTAGGGTAGAGGAAGACCAAGCTTTCTTTTATCTGGGAAAGCTTTCTCCCCAGATAAAGGGGAAGATCAGTAGAGGTTCTACTTCCTTTGTCTCGATCTATAATGATGCCATCTGGGCGGAGAGTTCTATCCGGGAGATTGCCGAGGACGCTCGTGCTTCTTATATTGCTCCTAATGCCTTTGGCAAGAGACCTTTATATCCTTCTTCCCGACCTTCTTTTTCTCCCTCTTTTCCAAACAAGAGGAGAAACTTCCAGAGTGGACCGGCTAATCAGAGAAACCGTCCCTTTGTTCCGCGCCACAACAACGACCTTAAAGGTCGTGTCTGCTTTACATGCAAGATGCCTATTCATCCGGGGGTTGGCTGCTTCAACAAGCCGTTTGTGTGCTTTATTTGCCAGAAATCGGGTCACAAGGCGAATGTATGTCCTGAGAGGAAGGGTACGGTGTCTACACCGGTTATTTCGGGGAGACCTAAGGGTCGTATTTTTATTATGAGCCGTGCTGAGGCGGATGCCCAACCCGATATTGTGACGGGTATGTTCTCGATTTATGATTTACCGTGTTTAATTTTATTTGACACGGGAGCTTCTTTATTTTTTATTTCCATGAGACTATCCGATAAGTTACCGCTTAAAGCTTCAGTAGGAGAAACTACTCCTATATCGTTACCATCCGGAGAAGTATTTTCATGTTCTTATCTTCATGCCGACATTCCAATATCCATAAATGGATCTATTTTTCCGGCGAATCTTTTACGTTTTCCTCTTGAAGAGTTCGATATTATTTTGGGCATGGATTGGTTATCTACTTATCATGCTCGATTCGAGTGCCGTGATCAGAAAATTATTCTTAAAAGTCCTTTGGGTGCTCGTATTTCTTATCAAGGAGTTAGAAAACAAGCTAGTGTGAAGTTAATCTCGGCTATGAAAATGTTGAATGTTTTAAAGAAGGGTCATCAAGCATTTCTATGTGTAGTGACTACTTCCGATTCTTCTCTTCATTCTTTAAAGGATGTTCCTATTGTTCGGGAATTTCCCGATGTATTTCCCGATGAATTACCCGGGATTGCTCCTGAAAGGGATGTTGAATTTTCCATTGATCTAGTTCCTGGAACTGGACCAATTGCCAAAGCTCATTATCGTATGGCTCCTTCCGAATTGAAGGAGTTGAGAATTCAACTTGATGATTTAATTGAGAAAGGCTTTATTAGGCCTAGTGCTTCTCCTTGCGGTGCGCCCGTACTATTTGTCAAGAAGAAAGACGGTTCTATGAGGATGTGCATTGATTATCGGGAATTGAACCGTGTCACAATCAAAAACAAATATCCTCTTCCTCGTATCAATGATCTTTTTGACCAGTTACGGGGTGCTTCTACTTTCTCTAAAATTGATCTTAGATCGGGGTATCATCAAATTCCCGTTCGGGAAGCAGATATTCCGAAGACTGCTTTCAGTTCGAGGTATGGTCATTTCGAATTCAATGGGATGCCATTCGGTTTGACTAACGCCCCAGCTATATTCATGGATCAGATGAATCGTACCTTCCGGGAGTATCTTGATAAATGTGTGGTGGTATTTATTGATGACATTCTGATCTTTTCGAAATCTAAGGAAGAACATGCCGATCACCTTCGAACCATTTTGGGGGTTCTTCGACGCCAAAAAGTGGTTGGTATGCAAGTTCTCAATGTGATCTGTTGCCCGAGGTAGGCTTATCTTTCCTTGGTCATTCATTTCCACAAAGACGGTTTGTTTGTTGTTATGGTCGATCCAGCTAAAAATTGAGGCAGTTGTGGATTGGAAGAGTCCGAAAAATGTGTCCGAGATTCGGAGTTTCCTTGGTTTAGCGGGTTATTATCATCGGTTTGTGAAAGATTTCTCTAAATTAGCAAGACCGATGACTCAATTGCTAAAGAAGGAAGCAAAGTATATTTGGACCGATGAATGTGAAATTGCCTTCTTGGAATTAAAGAAGAGATTGACTACCGCACCGGTCTTAACTTTACCAGATGATGAAGCGGATTATGATGTAGATTGTGATGCTTCAAAGCATGGTTTGGGATGTGTCTTGATGCAGAATAGAAAAGTCATTGCTTATGCTTCTCGACAACTCAGGGTTCATGAAGTGAATTACCCGACTCATGATCTTGAGTTAGCAGCTGTAGTACATACCTTGAAAACTTGGAGACATTATCTTATTGGAGTTCATTGCCGAATTTACACCGATCATAAGAGCTTGAGGTGCATTTTTACTCAGAAGGAATTGAACATGAGGCAGAGAAGATGGTTGGAGTTGGTGAATGATTATGATGCTGAGTTGATTTATCACGAGGGAAAAGCAAATGTTGTGGCAGATGCTTTGAGTAGGAAGACTAGTCATTCATTAAATGCTCTTGGTACTTTACCCGATGAACTAGTAACCGAATTTCAGAAGCTTCAGATACAGTTTGTTGGGAAAGGGTTTGATTATCTTGGTGCTTTGACTGCGGAACCTGACTTTTATCGAGAGATTCGTGCTTGTTTACCGGAGGATGCTACTTATATCGCCATTCGAGCAAAAAAATTACTTGGGCAAGCTAAGGATTGTTTGGTGGATAATGATGGCTACCTTCGTTACCATGGTCGAATGTATGTTCCGAGAAGTGCCGAGTTGAGGAAGAGAATACTTGATGAAGCTCACCTTTCTCCTTATTCTATTCATCCGGGCGGTGACAAAATGTATAAAGATTTGAGACCACAATTTTGGTGGCCTAGGATGAAGATTGAAGTGACGGAGTATGTTAGTAGATGTCTTACTTGTCAGAAGGTGAAGATTGATCATCAAAGACCCGGAGGTTTGCTGCAACCTTTGGAGATTCCTCTGTGGAAATGGGAGTCTATTTCTATGGACTTCGTGATGGCTTTACCTAAGACTTCTAGTGGAAAGGATGCTATCTGGGTTATTGTAGATCGTCTAACCAAGTGTGCCAGATTCGTACCTATCAAAGAAACTTGGAATATAGAGGTTGGTTTTAGAATGATTTGCCTTAGTGAGAGAGCTAGTACGCTACCATGGAGTTCCTAAAGATCTTGTTTCAGATCGAGATCCGAGATTTTGTTCCCGATTCTGGACAGCTTTGCAAGAAGCCATGGGTAGTAAATTGTTGATGAGCACAGCTTTTCATGCCGCTACTGATGGTCAGACCGAGAGAACGATCCAGACTTTGGAAGATCTTCTTCGTGCTTGTGCTTTAGACTTTCATACATCTTGGGAGAAGTGTTTGCCTTTGGTGGAATTTTCTTATAACAACAGTTATCATGCATCTATCAAGATGTCACCTTACGAGGCCTTATACGGTAGGAAATGTCGTAGTCCTGTTTGTTGGGATCAAGTGCAAGATGATCATATGTTGAGTCCCGACATTGTTACTGAAACGATCGATCAAGTTCAAGTCATTCGTGAACGAATGAAAGCCGCTCAAGATAGACAGAAATCCTATGCCGATGTTCGTCGACGGCCGCTTGAATTTGATGTTGAAGACCGTGTATTCCTTAAAGTGTCACCAATGAAAGGAGTGAAACGGTTTGGAGTGAAAGGGAAGTTGAGTCCTAAATATATTGGACCGTTTCGAGTGCTTAAAAGAGTTGGTCCTGTTGCTTATCGTTTGGAATTACCTCCGAACTTGAGCAAAGTTCATGATGTGTTCCATGTTTCTCAGTTGAAGAAGTATATCAGTGATCCGAGTCATATTATTCAAGAAGAGGTGTTGGACTTGGAACCTAATTTGGCTTTGGAAGAAAGGCCGATTCGTATACTTGAAAGGGCTAACAAACAACTCCGAAACAAGGTGGTGCCTTTAGTTCGTATCCTTTGGCGTTGTGGAAACGTCGAATCAGAAACTTGGGAACCCGAAGCTAAAATATTAGCTAAATATCCCGAGCTCTTTGCTTGAGGTAAATTTCCTCTTTCTTTCCTATTTCTATTCGATTTAATCTTTCGAAGATTTCGTTCCTGCTATCGATGTTCTTAACTGCAGACGAGAACCTGGCGTCCCGTAGACAAGATCCTATATTTTTATTTCAAGTATATTTTTAACAGTTTTGAAATAGACCTACGTATATGTTACGTCCTTCTTCTAAGTTTCGAGGGCGAAACTTTTTAAAAGGAGGGGTGATTGTAACAACCCGAAAAATACCAATTTTTCTAGTAAAAATATTTACTAACACTTTTCAGTAGAACTTAAGTTTTTAAAATAGAAATTTTTGTTCCGAGTCTTATTTTGAAATTCCGCGTTCGTATTTGGAATTTCTGAGAGATTTCATGAAAAGACCGTTTTAGTCATCTTTGACTTTTCTTGACTTTTAAGTCGTCTTTGACTTTTCCTTGACTTTTTAAAGTCGTCATTGACTTTTTCTTGACTTTTAAGTCGTCCTAAACTTTTCTTGACTTTTAAGTAATCTTCGACTTTTCTCGACTTTTCAGTCAACTTTGACTTCCGTTGACTTTTCCCGACTCGTCTCATAAGGTTGAAGACCGAAATTTTATTTAAAAAAATAATATTTTTGATTTATTTTTATTTAGATTTATTAAGATTTATCATAATTTAATATAATTATTTTGAATTTATTCGGAATTTAAAGAATAACTTTACGGTTTTAACCGAACGTCATTTAACTATTCCCGAGTCATCGCAAATCCCGTAACAAACTCGAAACTCGACTTTGGCATGAGTCACGCGCCCATGTCATCGTTTTCCACTCACTTGAGATATTTTAATTCTTTCGATTAAACTAATACAAATATCTTAGATATTTGTTACTTTATCGATCCGTCAACGGAGATTACGCAAATCGAGAAAAATCAGACCCGACAAGCCACAAACCCACACGGCTCTCCTCTCTTTCCTCTCCTCTAATAGACCTTGATATTTTCATTTCTTTTGATTAATATATCATAATATCTAGATATTATTTCACTTTATCGATCCGTCAACGAAAATTACGCAAATCGAGAAAAAACAGACCCGATGATCACCTTACCCACACGGCTCTCCTACCTCTAATAGCCCTTGATATTTTCATTACTTTTGATACAATAATCATAATATCTAGATATTTGTTGTAATTAACTTAATCGTTAATTATATTTAATCAATTACCGTAAAATAATTATTAAACGCGAGTCAATTACGTAACAACAATTTCAAAACCCGACATCCTTATTTGCCTATATTTACATGGCACACACACCCCACATTACTCACAAACAACTTTTCATTTTACAACAAATCAAATTAAGATCAAAACATCACTTTCTTTGATCGTTCTTCGTGTTCTTCGTCGTTCATCATTTGTTCTTCATCGTTCTTGAGCAAAACCTTCATAAAATCTTCGTTTATTAATTAAATCCATCCTAATTTATATTTCTAGACTCTCCTCTTCGCTCCTCATCTTCACGTACGGTTAGATTTCAATTCCGTCAAGATCGTTTTCAACACTTTAATTATGGAAATTCATATTTTTAGTTCTAATAATGTTTTCTTGTTATTTCTTATAGGGGAAGATTTTGAAGACGAGTTTGGAGACTCGTATGTTTTGGG